>OZ020190.1:140130562-140350101 GCA_963971165.1 Philopedon plagiatum | reverse complement strand
GGCTGGAATTGTAGTTTAAATATCGTCCCGACCAAGTTTCTTTTGTGTACCATATAGTTTTGAGGTCTTCATTGTTTATATCTCTAATTATTGTCATATCAAGGAAATTTATTTGGTTTTGACTTTCTATTTCTGACGTGAATTGAAGTTTGTGGTGGAATTTATTGAAGGCTTGTATTACATAATTTATTTGGTTTTCGGGGATAGCTGTAAGGCAGTCATCCACGTATCGTTTGAAAAATATCATTGGTATATCCAGGTTTTTGATGACATTTTCCTCCAAACACTCCATAACAAGTTGTGCCACTGTTGATGATATGGGAGAGCCCATTGCACAACCATCAAGTTGTTCGTAGAAACAGTCTTTATATTGAAAATAATTATTAGAGATTGTTAAATTTATTGCCTCTATGAACATGTCTTGAGTTAGATTAGTATGTTCTTTTAAAGAGTTCCACTTTTCTTTAATTATGTTGGTTAAAAGATCATTTGGAATATTAGTATACAGTGATGTAACATCGAGAGATACTAACCTAAAATTTTTTGGTATTTTTAATGTACTGATGAATTCCTTAAAAGTGAAAGAATCTTTTATGTAGTATTCGTTTTTACATGTTATTTTTGAAAGGCAGTTGCTGAGATATTTTGACAGCTTGTAAAAGGGTGATTGGATTGAAGATACAATTGGTCTTAGCGGAACACCAGGTTTATGAAGCTTTGGAAGCCCGTATATTTTTGGTGATACGGCGTTATGAATCATGAGTTTTTTGGCTTCCGGGTCTGTTATTTGTTTTTTGTTGAGTAGTTTTTTTATGAAGGTATTATTTTTAGTTAACATAACTGAAACTACAAAAGCTATCAGTAATTTAAACAAACAAATTTTCGAGATTACTAACACAATTAAATCATTATTACCTCAGAATGTCTTGAGTAAATTTACAAATTACGAAGAATTGAAATATGAAAAAAATTTTAATTATATTAAAGACAAAAACCAAAAAAAGATTTCCAATTTAATATCAAATAAACCGGAATCTGAAAACAGTATTAATGTATCAAACTGGTTAGAAAATATCTCTAATAAACCTATTCCAAATGATATCGCAGAAGTATTAGCATTAGGTAATAAATTCTCTTTACCCGTCTTTCATGAAAATGACTTGCCTACAACAGAATATATAGCAAGCATAGAGTCAGCTATTCATGACAAACCAAACGAAACTAAAGACGCTATTCGCTCAGAAGTCGTAAACGTAATCACAAACCACAACATTAAAATAAGACACAAGAACAAAAAACAAAGCAATTTTCAAAAAAAAAATAAATAAACAGTTTAAAAAAAACAAAACAATTCATTAAAGATAACCCTGATATCACAATTCTAAAACCTGATAAAAGCAATAAAACCGTAATCATGAACACAACTGACTACAATGCTAAAATGGACAACTTACTAAATGATAGTGTAACATACAAGAAAATACGTAGTGACCCGACCAATATTAATCAAACTAAAAATAATACCTTCATAAAAAAACTACTCAACAAAAAACAAATAACAGACCCGGAAGCCAAAAAACTCATGATTCATAACGCCGTATCACCAAAAATATACGGGCTTCCAAAGCTTCATAAACCTGGTGTTCCGCTAAGACCAATTGTATCTTCAATCCAATCACCCTTTTACAAGCTGTCAAAATATCTCAGCAACTGCCTTTCAAAAATAACATGTAAAAACGAATACTACATAAAAGATTCTTTCACTTTTAAGGAATTCATCAGTACATTAAAAATACCAAAAAATTTTAGGTTAGTATCTCTCGATGTTACATCACTGTATACTAATATTCCAAATGATCTTTTAACCAACATAATTAAAGAAAAGTGGAACTCTTTAAAAGAACATACTAATCTAACTCAAGACATGTTCATAGAGGCAATAAATTTAACAATCTCTAATAATTATTTTCAATATAAAGACTGTTTCTACGAACAACTTGATGGTTGTGCAATGGGCTCTCCCATATCATCAACAGTGGCACAACTTGTTATGGAGTGTTTGGAGGAAAATGTCATCAAAAACCTGGATATACCAATGATATTTTTCAAACGATACGTGGATGACTGCCTTACAGCTATCCCCGAAAACCAAATAAATTATGTAATACAAGCCTTCAATAAATTCCACCACAAACTTCAATTCACGTCAGAAATAGAAAGTCAAAACCAAATAAATTTCCTTGATATGACAATAATTAGAGATATAAACAATGAAGACCTCAAAACTATATGGTACACAAAAGAAACTTGGTCGGGACGATATTTAAACTACAATTCCAGCCATTCCAAATCTCAAAAAAATAGCGTAATTATAGGCTTAACTGATAGAGCATTAATTTTAACCTCGCCAGAATATCGTCCAAAAGCTTTAGAAAAAGTTAGAAAAATACTAAAAGAAAATCACTACCCAGAAAGGACAAATAAACAGAATTATGAAACAAAGAACTTTTAAATTATATAACAATACAACCAAAGAAAAACTGACCAATAATAACGAACCAAAAAAAATATGTAGCTCTACCCTATACGAACGAATTATCAGAAAAAATTAAATACATTTTAAATAAACACAATATTACCGTTTGCCACAAAGCCCAAAACCTTTTGTCATCCTTATACTCTCCTCTTAAAAGTAAGGTTCCAGTAAAAAATAAATCTAGTGTAATTTACGCTATACCATGTTTAAATTGTCCAAAACAATATATTGGAATGACCACTCAATATCTTAACAGCAGATTAAACGGGCACAAGTATACAAAAAATGCGTCAACTGCTTTACACAAACACGAAAAAAATGAAAATCATAATTTCGATTTCACTAACACAAAAATTTTAACTCAGGACAACAATTACCAAAAACTCCTTGTTAAAGAGATGATTCACATTAAGAAAGAACCTAATGCAGTAAACGACAAACAAGATATTGACAATCTAAGTAAAATTTATCACAACCTAATACATTGAACACTAAACACACAAATTAGAACACTCCGTATATAACATACAATTCACGAAAAAACGCATATCAACACACAAGGAAACAAAAAAAATAAACAAAAAAAAGAAAAAAATTACTGGTAGTGATAAGTAACTCAAAAATAAATCTCTCAGTACATATTTAAACACCATAATGTCTCGAGGTGCGTATATATTTATATTTAGTAAATTTTAGCGAAACAATTTTTAAATTTGTATGTATTGTCTTTTATGGTCTTTGTCTGTGTCTTCATTTTGTATAAACACTATTTTTAAGGATTTTAATGACATCCCATTTTGTATGTTTTTAGAAAAACACTCAATAAAGAGACAAAATTTTTTTTGAAAAAGCCCAAAAACGATGGGCGAAACGTTAAAGAAACTATTTTAATTTCACACAATAAACCTCTACCCAAGAAAGAAAAAAATACTTTTATATATATATATATATATATATATATATATATACATATATATATATATATATATACATATATATATATATATATATATATATATATATATATATATTATATATATATATATATATATACATATATATATATATATATATATATATATATATATATATATATATATATATATATATATATATATATAATATATATATATATATATATATATATATATATATATATATATATATATATATATATATATATATATATATATTATATAATCAATCCCTTTCTACCCTTAAGGTCTAGGGAGTACACGAACATTGAATTAAACTCAAAATAATATAATATAAACTAAGCAACACAATAAAGATATCAAAATTCAGAAACCCCACCCCCATATTCAACACATTATTCTAATTGCTTCCTTATATCATATATCTGAAGGAATTTCTGATTTCTTCCTGGATATTGAACGAACAGCCTGGATAATTTTGCCTTTTAGCACGTCAATATTATTAGGTATTGGAGTGGCATAAAACAATTTGTTTTAAACGGCCCTATAGAAACATATCTGCCAACGTTAAGTCTGGGCTCCTTGGGGGCCACAAAATTGGGCAATTTATACCAATCCACGTTGGACCAAATCTGCGGTGAAGCCATTATATTACCTCGCGAGTGCAATGTGCTGGACCCTGGATAACCATCTTGATGAAAAAAGAATTTTGGCGAAAATTGAATGGCAAATTTTCGAGTTCATCGCTAAAAAATGTATCCACCATTTCTAAGTAAGATATTCTATTGCAAGTGTTATTAAAAAAATATGGGCCTATAATGGCATGGACAGATATCGCGCACCTCAGGTTCACTTTCGTAAAATATTGAATTCGCCTCGTTGTTACTCTAAATTCTGGGGTTTGTTGAGACCAGCACCTAACATGATGGGATGCTACAGTTCCATTAGTAGAAAATGTACATTCATCAGAAAACAATAAATTTATAAAGATGGATATTTCCACTTAAAATTTGGTCTCCCACCCATAAACAAAAATCTTGTTTTTTCGCTTCATCTCCGTCTTCCAATGGTTGGTTAAAGTGGGGTTTGAACGAAAATAATTTATTTTCTTTGAAGATCATCTGAATATAAGT
The DNA here is from genome assembly GCA_963971165.1 of Philopedon plagiatum. Taxonomy (NCBI): domain Eukaryota; kingdom Metazoa; phylum Arthropoda; class Insecta; order Coleoptera; family Curculionidae; genus Philopedon; species Philopedon plagiatum. The sequence continues at coordinate 140,345,497 of OZ020190.1, read as the reverse complement.
TTTTTTCACAACTTCTAGGAGATGTTTAGCACGATTTCTAAGGATTCACAGGAGTTTCTCTCACAGACTAAAGAACTACAACTGGCAGCATCTTTTTAGTCATATTTCTTCTTGAGATTCAAAACCGAACCAATCCTTTGGAACTTTTTTTATTGTGTTGTAGATTGTCATTTCAGTTATTGGGATTCGAGCAAATTTCTCTCTAAATTTGTTTCATGATGTATAAAAATCCTTTATTCAGTGGATAGCATTTTGATGAGAAGTATTTTAAATTAAATAATTGCTTCATTTAATAAAGACACTAACAAGCTTGTCCATAGGTGTTATTATTGTTGAATATGTAGAAACTAGTACTCTGGTTAAAGGGTGGGACAGAATAGTTGGGACTTTAAAAAAATAATGTGATAAAACTCGTTACTTTTAATATTTAAATCTTTTAATGAAATCTTGTACTTCGCCTTAGGGTTTAATTTAAAATATATTTCATATTTCTTCTTTTCATAAAAAATGATAAACAAAGGTATGTTTTCCCTTAAGGCTTGTTTACACGGGGACAGTGAATAAGTGGTAACTAAATTTTAAGTTACCGCTTTCGTGGCAAGTGCCGTGTTCACCGATTTCACACTTACCACTTAACGCACTGTTTACCCGCGTTCAAGTGACTAAAAATTAAGTTAAAATTTAGTTGACTGTCTCCGTGTAAACTAGCCATTTACGCAAAGTAACGTTTTCGTATTTTTTATGCTCCATGTAAAAAAAATTAAATTTGTCATAACGTGAATCTTATTTATTTTACTAGCAAAAACTTTATTAGGGGTGACATTTTTACGTAACTTGCAAAATTTAGTCCATTTGTGCTCTTCTAAACTCCATCCACGCACGTACTGTATAGACCACAACTGCTAATGGGTTAGTCTTTGGCCGTTTTTTTTCTTTATTGCTAAAGCAGCACTCTTCGATTAAACGCTTCAGTCCTAAGCTAGAAAAGATTTACATTTTTATTAGGATACGAATGAATTATTAATTTATGCATTCATACGTATATACAGAGTGTCCGGAAACGAATGGAATATATTTTATTAGTAGCTTTCTGATGTCAAAATAGATCTATTTGAACCAACTTATCTTAGTACAATTTTGCTTCCTTAAACAGCTAGGGCCTTACAACTTACATTATCCATAATAAATTCTCCAAAATTTCCGATAAATTCTCATTTTTCTCAGAGAATATTTCCCAAAAATAAATTCTCGAGAATGTTCCATCTCTACATCTCTTTATTTTTTCAGATAAAATTATTGTAATAACTACTTTCGGTAAAAAAATATGTTCTTTCAGTTTATGCAGTCAAAACATAAAATTCTCCAACATATAAAATAAATTCTCCAAAATTTTCGATTAATTCTCATTGTTCTCGGAGAATATTTCCCAAACATAAATTCTCCAGAATGTTCCATCTCTAGGCACGTTACGTATGAAAGACACTGATCACCTGTTTCTATCATATCAGCAAAAATTTCTTTGCCCGATAACCCTTTCAAAAATAAATAATTATTAACTGACCGAAACTCGAATTTTTTAAAATCTAGATTTTTCTCAAACATGCCGTTTCTAAAAATTCACAGATTTGTCTCCGTTCGACTTATGGATGTCAAACTTTAACAACCTGAGTATTTATTAAACATTATAGTTGTAACCATAGCGACCATATTCAGTTTTGTCTACTAGAAACTTTCCAGGCTAACTATATATCAATACTCCCTCGTATAGTGTATCCACGTATCGCACGGAAGTTCATTTACCACTCGCATGAGTTGCACTGCTACTGCTAAAATATGTTTCATTCTTTTCCGGACACTCTGTAGTTACAACTATAAAATAATTTTTGATATTGATACTATTATTTACTTTCAGAACCCTATTGATTTTGATAAGTAAAAAATATATGATAAGCTAGGTAGTTGTAATTAATTCAATATTGTTAATTTATGTAGGTGTAGGTAGTAGGTACAGTAAAGATCACCTAACTGCGAACATACGAATTTCAGGACAAATTTATCTATGGTCGTATTGACTGCGGTGACGGCCGAAAACTATATTATATCCAGTGTTGCCAACTGCCAGATTTATTTTTACCCGAAAAATTACCCGAAATATTTGAAAATTACCCACCTGAAGTTAGCTAATCTTACAGTGTTTTCGATTGGTAAAAGTAGTGCGCCACCAGTGTATTTTCGTTTATTTTTAACAGCATCGGCAAGAAAAGGATAGGAAAATACGAGTTTTGCTTTAGTTCGGCCAGTCGAATTCGCTATTATTGTCGCGGCGGCGCGGCGGGCGGTCGGTTCACTCCAGTGCAGCACCAGACTTTAAATCGCTTTAGGATTTAGGAAAACCGAGATCGACGGATCGAACAATATAATAAGCAATAAATTACCCGAAAATACCCGCCCAAAAAAATACCCACGAATTCCCGAAGCCTCACTGAATTACCCGCATTTCGGGTAATTACCTGGAAATCGGCAACGCTGATTATATCGAGCTCTGCCCGATCGCTGCAGTGACACTTGCGTTCCCGCTCCCGCAGATTTCGTCAGTGCATCATCATCATGACAGACCTGATGTATTGACGAATTGACGGCGACTGGCGGCTCGACGAAATCTGCGGAAGCGAGGAACGGGAACGCAAGTATGACTTAGTGTTGGGATCACTCGAGTGAAAAATAACCTATCACCCGGTTTTTTTAATAACCTGAATCATCCGGTTATCATCGGCTATAATTCGAGTGACGAAAAATCGGTTTTTATTTTCCAACACGTCTACAATTAGTTGCTGATTTACCTACTACCGAGTTAAATCACTCGATTCTCGATCGTCGCGTCCTTCAAGGTCGCGTCGCAAGTAGTGTTGGGATCACTCGAGTGAAAAATAACCTATCATCCGGTTTTTCAATAACCTGAATCATCGGTTATAATTCGAGTGACGAAAATTCGGTTTTTACTAAACTACATATACATTTATCAATATAAAAGAACCATTGTTCGGCTCGCCACAAAGCACAACGGAGACTAGACTGACGATAAAGATAAATAAAAATATTGAATTCTAAGAAATTTTAACCCTTTGCTTCAACACCGATGTATGTAAACATTCGCATTCGAATTCGTGTGAAAAACCGACGAGTGATAAATTAGTTCTTAAAATAAAATCATTTGAATTCTGCTGAAATGCTGTAGATGAACGATGAACCGTCAGTATTAATATTAGTAGTCGAGTGAAAAACCGGTTATCATCCGGTTTTTAAAATCACTTGAATACTCAGTAGTCGGTTATTAAAATAAGTCGGTTATTCCCAACACTAGTATGACTGCAGCGATCGGGCAGAGCTTGATAGTCCTCGGCCGTTAATACGACCATAGATAAATTCGTCCTGAAATTTCCTATATTCGCAGTTAGGTGATCTATACTGTATAACAGAAAAATATCATTATTTAATGTGGTATAATTTGTGTGCTGTTAGTTTTAAAATTAATCTAATTTCTTGCCTGGCTTTTCGATTTTATTTAAAGATAAGTAATAACATTATTATGTGATAATTTAGTGTAAAATAAAATGAATATTAAATAATAGACCGGCCTTTTGACGTAGCTATCCTTATTTAAAAAAAAATAACCAATTTTTGTCGAATTCCCCCCTCCCCTCTACCCCGCCCCGTAAATGTGCCTACCCTGAAACAGTCGACATTTCTGTGGTCGACATCTTAGTTCTGGTAAAATTCGTCAAAAAGGTGGCAACTATAAATATAGGGTTTTTTTCTCCCCCACCCCCTAACCCCCACCTTCCAAAGGTGCCTTTAGTATAGACCAAAATCATTTTTATTTGGAAGAATTCTTTCTCATTCGCTATTTGGACTACCATCTATACCACATAAACAAAATTACTTCTTAATTAAACTGCTTGGGAACATAGCATTCTGTAAACATGTAAAAACCAATGATTGTAGTAGAGAAGTATCGCGATAGATGTCACTACATAGGAGGTTACACTACCGAGTATCGCAACAGTAACAATACGACTGCCTGTAAAAATTCTTATTTGTTCCTATCCTATAAAAATAATAATGAATTAATAATTATATTACTAAATCGACGCATTTGTCCTGCGCGAAGGAATAAAAGGTACTCCTATGTAAGATATAATTTGGTTTAATAATAACTAATAACTCGCATTGGGATCCTTTTTCGGCAGCTGAATTCCTTACTATTGAGAGATCACGGAATGCCCGGCATTGCGGCATTCTATGTTTACTTTTTATAGTTTTTGTGAGGTTACGTTTGCTTTTAAAATTGATTTTAAAACTTATTTTTATCAGTATTATAATATTATTTCTGTGAAACTCTGGTTTAAGTTATTATTAATAAAATAAGGATTGTGTGTGCAATGTTCATCGTAACTGTTCTGGTAAGTTTTAATTTGCACGCTTAAGGTTTGTTGTAAATGTTGAACAAGCACTTACTATATAGTAAGTTACAGGCACAACTTGTTTTGGTATGAAAATTATATTTAAAAAAAGCCATTCCAGTTTCTAGAAGGATTCTTCAAGATCTTTCATTATATCTACCAATGGAAGGGTTGTATGTATTGAATGGATATATAAACCTTATCACTGTATGAGACTGGCATTTTTCAAAAAAGTACTCGAGTTCCTAAATTTATAATTAACTTCAATTATTACATTTAATTACAATGCCTGCATCAGTGAAAGTCATAATGCACACTCAGCCTAATACTTCGCATAAAATATGCGCAACATGCAGGTGGCGAAAAAGGAAGCCCTTTATAAAAATATTGCCTTAATTATGCCCTCATGTAATTTGATATATTACCGTGATTGTCTACTACTGCCAACAGGATTTACATAAATGAAGGACCTGTAACCAAAAGGTTTGCTCACTTACTAAGTTTCACGACAGAGGTGTACTATAATAAAACTGGGTTAAGGTTCTGGTTGGGCCGTACTGTCTCAATGCGAAATTTGCAAAGTAACAAGAACCAAATTTTACAGAAACTTTATAATATAGAAAAAAATTGAAATTAAAATTCTCACTAACTCCCTGTCTCAATTAATATCGATTTTCGGGTTTAACAATGTTTGGCGAAATCGTAATAATTGAGTAATAATTTGATTAAAAACTACTTCTCAACAAGAACAGTCTGCTCTTTTATATTCAAATCAAATCAAATGAAATCAATATGCTATACTTAATGCACACCACTAAGCGCGTACGATATTTTGTTAATACTAATAACACTGTTAAAGGGCTGAAAACTATTTTCTTTCAGTAATTAATAAACAGAAAGCAAATTACAAAATGTTTTTTTCTTTACCAAAACATTCCCAGTGGGCTCACTATTAAAACCCCTAAATTTAATACGGATCCTGTAAGTAGAAACAGAGATATACAACTTTGAAATTTCACCAGCCGCCACTGCATTTAAAATACACTAGAATTAAAAGCTTACGAATACCCCAAAATTTTCTTAAAAATAGGAAATGAATTTTTTTTCCATATGACGTAAACTTTATGGATGCCGCTGTACATATCGAGGGTGTCATTTCAGAAGGGCGTAAGCGCCACTATGGTCGGTTTTGGGTTTTTCGGTTTTCGGGCGTATGGGTCTATTTAATCAATCCGCTTGATATATCAGAAGGTCTTATATACTCATAAACATCAACACTATACTATTACTAACTAATTTTACTTAGGCGTATGAACCAACTTTGTAAAACTGGAAAATCAGAAAGGCGTATGTTTATACGCCGTTCTAATACTCCTATATTTGTTTTTACGCCTACTAGACTGTTACTGTACTGGCTTATACGCCCTCAGCTGTTTTTCTAAATTTCACATAACCTTAAATTGTGGTTAAACTTGTTAATGTTCGTAGCTAAAGTTTGTGTTGTTTTTGGTGTTTTGTAAGTGTCCTAGTGATGAAGAATTTGATGACGAGACGTCTCTACAAGTAAGGGAACACCTTATACAGAGGAAAAGACGCCGAAATTGACGTGTAATTTTATGTAACAATTTTTAGTTTTGCTGTATTAATGAAGCATAATTTTTTTTATATAGATATACTTTATTTCAGTTTAATAAACATTCCTCGAACATCCTAATCAGTGGCGGCTGGTATAATTTCAAAGTTGTATATCTCTGTTCCTACTTACAGGACTCGTACCAAATTTAGGGGTTTTAATAGTGAGCCCACTGGGAATGTTTTGGTAAAGAAAAAAAAACATTTTGTAATTTGCGAAAAAAAGTTAAATTTTTAGTGTACCCCTCCTAAGAAAAAAATGAACAAGTGTAGGTATATTATTTATTATTTTTTCTAAACAAATTTTACATTATTTTGTCGGCAGTTTTTAAATTTTGAGAGAAAAGAATGTGTTAGTAGAAAGTTATAGTCATTTGAATTTTTTCTTCAATTATATTTTAAGCTTAAGAAAATTCAAATGACTATAACTTTCTACTAATGCATTTTTTTCTCTCAAAATTTAAAAACTGTCGACAAAAAGATGTAAAATTTTTTTAGAAAAAATAATAACTAAAATATCTAGACGTGTTCATTTTTTTCTTAGGAGGGGCACACCAAAAATTTAACTTTTTTTCGCAAATTACAAAATGTTTTTTTTCTTTACCAAAACATTTCCAGTGGGCTCACTATTAAAACCCCTAAATTTGGTACGGGTCCTGTAAGTAGGAACAGAGATATACAACTTTTAAATTTCACCAGCCGCCACTGATCCTAATATCAGAAGGGCGTATGAACCAGAAATCACTTACATGTTAGATTGTTGGTATTGAATCACATTTTGGTTCGTACTCCTTCTGATATGACGCCCTCGATATAAAGTAATACATAATAAATCCACACAATAATTGAATCATTAGTTTTAATTTTTGCAATTGTTTTTTGATCCAATAATTATTTAATTAAAAAGCCTCGTTTAAAATGACTACGCCACTGGAATATCGATTTCCAGCAACTAAGCCAGGAATATTCTAAAACGAGACAGAGCACGCGTGATGTCTTCATGCCTGTGAGGTTCTTGGCTTTTCTTGCTTGATTATTATTTATGTATACATGGCGCTGAAAATCTTTATACTTCGGAATCTATTTTTTGGTCATTAGCTTACAAAGCTAGCAGTTTCTTAAAATAAGCTTAGTTAGCCTTATGTAAATCAGCACCAACTTCGCACAACATCAATCTTTTATTTTAGTAACCCAGTTTTCGTGATAGCATGGCCCTGCATGATAATACGAGTCATTAAAGGGGTCGTTTGGGGAGCGTACTGCGAACAGAGGGATTTTCTCCCCTCCATCTCCTCGCCACCCCGGCCCTGCGAAACAAAGACCGGAGGTCGCAGGATATTGATTTCCTTGAAAACGGCCACCTACTGCGTCTCCAACAACAACACAGAACAGCTGAATCGAAGTGTCCGCGTAGAATGAATGCGAAGCGTTCATTCTTGTGAACTTCTTTATTATTCTATTTTGTATTCTGTCCGTGTTGCGGTGTATTCGGACTTACAAATCGCTCCGATCAGGTGTTCACAGCGGGCATCGCCAAAAAAGATTATTACCTCGACTCGAGTCAAAACGTTTTTTAATATTGAACCGGGGTGAAATGTAAACAGTTTTCCTGGTGATTCAAGGAAATTCCTCTTATGTCATTACTCTGTTGTCCTGCACTGTAAGTATTGTTTTTCTACTTCCGTATTCAAATATTCGAAAAATGTCTTCGATATGTTTCATAATATTGTTGATTATGATACAAATTTTCATTATGAAAATTACTAAAATTTGCATTTTCATTAAAACTTTTAAGAATATTTAAATTTAAAATTATGCCAGATTATGGTTTTGGTGATCAGGGCCCGTTCTACCCAAAGTGAGGCCCTAGGCGCTAGACAAATTTGGGGCCCTATTTTATACTGTCCAACCAAATTTTATTTATGAAATAAATTACAATAAGGGTTCCGATTAATAAGATAGCCAAAATTTAGCTAAGTGGAAAGAATGATACATACTAAAGCAATTAAAAGTACTTTCTTCTAACTTTTTCTTTTGAAAATAAATTAATAATTTCATCGTGAACTAGTGAGCTAACCACTCCGGATGCAATTAAAAAAGCATTGAAAGACGAGTTCAAATTGTTCTTTAAATAATTTTTAATTCTTTTTAAAACGGAAAAGGAACGTTCTCCAGAAGCATTATAAACAGGCAGGGTTAGAAATATTGATAAAATTGTTACTACGTTAATACATGTCGATCTTAGACCATCGTTAATATGTTTAAATACATACTAAAAGGATCACAAATAATATTTTCTTGTTTGGCATAATTTAAAACATTTGATCAAGTGCAAGCTACACTTGCACAATTAGTGTTCGGTGCCATCAGCCCCCTACAACCTGAGCAAACCTCGGCCGCCTGATCTCCGCCCATCCGCCGCGCTACCTGCCGCCGACGGCACCAACGCCGTATCACATCGCGTATGCGCGGAGCTGAGTGGAGAGCGTTTTGACTGAGCCAAATTAAAACTTTTGAAAAACGTGCAAGGACAAAAGTTGTTCCTTACATTGTGAGCAATATTTTTTGTCGAAAAACTTTTTCTCTAAAACCAATGATTCAGCAGTTATAAGGGAATAAAGAATTAAATTTTGTATAACAATTGATCGTGCTAGAATTTTTCAATCCTGATAATTTTGACTCAATTTACACCTAATTCTCAATGTTCATGATATTTTTCAGATATTCTGAGCGATCCTTTTGGTGATAAGGGTGGGGGCAGCAATTTTTAAGCGTTTTTCTCAATTTTTTTTTAAATGCATAAAAAGTACATCATAGTATTATGTATATTGTTGAATTCGTTCTTTAATAAGCTTTCATTTGACACCCTACACCAGGGGTCTTCAACCTTTTTTTTTAATCGAAAAGCCAGGTTTGGGTTTCCCTATCGACCGGCGCGGCGGGCCAGAATCAGTGGAGAGCGAGACAATATGTCTGGAATAGACAATTCTTGAGTTTTGGGTAATTTATTACGTATTTATCGAATTTGTTTTTCTGCAAGCGGGCCGCAAAAAGAAGCAAGCGGCACGCGGACCGCAGGTTGAATACCCCTGCCCTACACGATGCCCTTGCATTTGTGTACGTTTTTATTGTTAATGGCTATAATATTTTTGAAACTGACTACTCTGACATACAATTTACGGTTATCTCTAATAAATGAAAATATGATATGCGTACTGTATCATTGCGATCTACTTTTATACAGGGTAATTCACAAAAAAACGATTAAATCTTATTTTTTGTCCAAAGTAAACGAAAATTGATATTTGGGTATAACTTTGAAATTAAAACATTTCTTAATAAAAAAAATTTTAAAGTAAAAAATGTGGGCACTTTACTCTTAACGCAATTTCGAATTTTTGACTCTTCCTCTTATACCATAAGAGTTTCATCCGATTTGTTGGGTATTATTTTGGTTTGAAGGTACGCAGAACTTTTTCGAAATAGAATAAATTTGTTAAATTCAAAGATAAAAATTTTTTATATGCTGCGCACTTTCTGGCGATCACGATATAGCTTGCACTTGACCGAATTCTTTAGTATGAATAATCTTAGTAGAATTTGCGTACGTATCTTTTTTATTCGCAAAACTAGGTCAACATTTTATCTTACATGCAGGGTGAACAAATACTATTGCTTCCCTCGCTAAAGGGACAAAACTTTGTCAGAACCTAACTGATCAACTAGAAGATCTAAATGTAAACCAGTTCAAAGTTTGAAACTTTTCCTGAGAATTTAAACTTTTGCAAAATTTTCTGCGTTATTTAATTCATAATATGGTTTTTTTAGAAGACTTCCTGAAAGTTACTAATTTGCATTTTTCCCGATATCGTTCGTATTAAAATGTTTTTAATTATGGCAGATATAGAGTGTGGTTCAGCATTCTTACAGTGCGAGGTTAGATTGATCATATTCTTCACAAACTATTTAAAAATAAATTAAAATTCAGTAAGCAAAGTCGCCATATTTGGAGGTTTAATTTAATTTTGATCACAAGTCGTTCATTTTTGGCGTCAGTAGGTTGTAATTATTGTACCGGAACTCCCAAATGAGGGGTTCATTAAATTTTCAGAAACTACCTTTAAACGTAGTAAGTACGTATAATATATACCTCGGTATGTACGTAGTACGATAAAAAAACTTTTTTTATATATCTATCACTATTTGACTAGACTTTTGTTTGTATAAATTACGAGTTATATTTTTATAAACATTTATAGAAGTTTCTTCAGCAAAAATGTTTGACCGTTCTTATTACCCCAGGCTCCCCTACATATAATACCTAATTGGTTTTCTATTTTCCTTTAAATTTAGATTTTTATGCCTCCAATCCCAAATCCCAAATTACCTATTGGGTTTGCCCAGGTTTGTTGCAAATTAATTTCTGATAATAAAATTTCAACTGGATAATTTGTACTTTTTAGTTTATACTTAAAAAATCCTTACGAAAGTCTAAAATTATAATAACTAAAGAATTATCTAGTCTTATTGCCTTATTTATTATAACTTATAACATAACTAGTTAAAACACAGGGACTCTCGACACACAGGAAGTCCTGAAATCCTCGTAATAGCCAATACTCTCTGAAATTCTTCACATTCTTCAGGAGTGTTTCAGGGGGTGCTGGTATAGCCGGTCTAAATTTTGTGAATTACGCTGTGGACATTGATGACTAAATATACCTAAAAACACTACCCTAGACATATGGTGACATAGTGACTACCATAATTAAATCACTGGCAATTGGATCTTGTGTCTTTAACAATTAATTTTAAACAAAAAAGGTTAACAGTCACTTCTATAAAAGGTTAATTGAAATACTTTATATGGGACAATGTGTAATTATAATATGACAAATTGATATTAAGCTTCATTGCAGCTTTCTAAAAATAAATAAATTTCACAGTCTAAACGTTTTTAATGGACTTTCTTAGGAAACTAGCAATTGACTGAATTAGTAGACGATTTTAGTCTCCACGATTGTACTTACTTCCATTAAATCGAAGCTAGGGCTGTTCAAATAGAAGTGCCATGTCTCAAATAGCATACGCGAGGCGTAGCTCATTGGTCACATTCTAGCGACTCGATATTTCGCCATATTTTTAGATTCAAGTTGATTTTTTGAAGTTTTTATTTTTCAACCAAAATTATTTGAAATTTTAGAAGATTATTGGACTTATACCATTTTTTAACATACAGACTATGAAATTTAGTTATACCATAATAAAAGAGTCCATTTGATCATATTTTTGGCTTGAGGTCAACATAACAAAGGATTATTAATTTTTCTTAACGTTTTTGACTTCTACAGTACCCACAAATGCATATTATGCTACTCATTTATGCAATAATAGGACATACTTTGTAATTTCCTTTAATTTCTGTAACTTTTACTTTCTTCTGGCATTTACGTTTATTACAGTTGATGGCTAAATTGCATTCCAAAGCGTCAAAGACTGATAAAACTACCTATTTTATTAGATTTATAACGTATTTACCTGCCGTAATGGTAAAAGTCAATCCTATTCTCCTTTTATTATATCATATTATGACAAATTTTCCCTAAATAAATTCTAAAAAAATTAATGTACATGGGTTTAACTCATTAAAAATGACTTAAACCCAGCTAGTACTTTAAAAAGTTAATTAGGAGCTAAAATTCCATACAGGACACAGGTGGTAATCATTTAACAGGTTTCGGGCATGGTGCTGCTTCAGGGTTGTTCAGGGTAAGAGCAAATGTACCAAATACCGACTTGATATCTACCATAAATCTACCAAGAGAGTAGGTCAGTTTCGATTGACAGATATTCAAGTGGAAATGGTGTGGTTTTGTGCGAATGAGGTACGAGAGTTACAGAAACGAACATGTTTATTAAGAAAACTTTGAGAAAAATACAAATAATCCTTGCCGTGAGTTCGATCTTAAAAGCACCCGACAGTGTATTACAGCACGCAGGCCTTGCGGTGGTCGCGAATCCAATACTTTTTGGCGCATGCTTTTCATGAACAAAAGGGCCGGAGTATTGCTGCTACTCGTGCGTTTTTGGAAGAGGAAGATGTGGTTCGTTTGCGTCATGTTAAAATTTTATTAAAATTATGTCTTATTTGCAAATCTACCAGATATTTTACTAAATCACAAATTTACAATACCAATAGGGACTCTAATCTACCAGATTTAGTAGAAAATCTACTAAGTCGACAACCCTGCTGCTGCTCCTTTAAAAATGTCTTCGAGACAGGCTTTGTTTACCTTTCACGGTCTTATTTACATTGCCTTGTTTGGAGTATCGTTATTCAAAAGAAGAGTAAAGACATAAAGATGTCATTTACACACGTACGTGTACACGGTGCACTCTTGGGAACCATAAAAAAGTTAAGTTTTGTTATGTCTATAGTTGTGTTGTCTGCTTTATCGTTTCCTTGTTGTCTTTCGCATTCTTTCCCGTGCTCTAAGGGCTGATAAATACATATAAGCAATTACAAGTAATAATAAGCTCTTTCACTGTAGTCGTATACAGGTATACCCCGTTCAAAATATACCGTTGACTTGACCTATTGACTGCAATACCATTTACAGGAAAAAATACCATTTTGTAGAGTCCTAAACAAACAATATTAGAGGTGCAGAGTTGGACTTGCTTCAATTTTAGCTTAAAAACTAGTTAATTTTCATGACTTTAAACATCTTAATGACATCATTAAAATATTGGGTTCCGGCCCTACCTTAGTTAAGTATTTAGAAATTTATAGAGTTTTCTGACATATGTATCAAAAAGGTTTTATTGCAGTCAATGGGTCAGCGGTATATTTTGAAACGAATTTTACCATATTGTAACTAAAAAATTAATAAAAAATAATTTCTTATTCTCATATTTATAATTTTACTTAAAATAATAATATTCTTTTGCTGTTTTGGTAATTTTTTAAATGATTTAATTATGCACATGATGGTACACAATTTTAGCCAAATTTCCACTTTTATTTAATACTTTATAACATGACGCGTTTCGCTACACTATAGTTTCATCGGATGTTTGTTACAGACTGTCTGTAACAACAACGTCTGTATTACGAGAGGAACGAGACGAGACGAGATAAAGGCACTCTCGAGCGAGAGAAGGGAGCTCTCGTCGAGACGAGTGATCAATTTTCTCTCGTATTTCGAGACAAGACGAGACGAGAGCGCTCCTTCTCTAGCATAAAAATGCATAAAATTGCAATTTTTTCCCTAAAGCATACGACATCTGGCCACCGTTATACGTGAATCACACAAGTGCAAATTTTCTACTCCAAGTTAAATAAAAATAGCAACCACATTGTGATAAATAAAACCAGAGTATTCCTCATAACATGGTTTTTGTTTTACGTGATTCACAATAATTATCCTGCATCACTGCTATTTTCTTCTGTTTCCTATATGGTTAGGTATGTAAAAGATGAGAAAGAGCTTGCAGCGTGATGGAAGATAGTGCAAAATTACCAGCATATTTTCTTTATAATGACTTCTATCTTCTGTCTAATCGCATTTGCATCTTTATTGCATGGTTTGTAATAATCTCTTGCATCGTGTTAAAATTACTGAACTTAAAACAATGTAGATCTTGCAACGTTGGAATTACTGACATTTACTAAGTTTTAGATCCTATTTTTCGTTTTTTAAAGCTATCTAAGACGAAATCTGTCAGATTGACAAATCCGGCGGGGGTCAACTGGGCTCCTGTACTTGACTGACTTCTTTCTCCTCAGTTGAGTCCGGTCACCAGATTGACGTGATATACACTGACCTGTCTAAGGCGTTCGACAATATCTGTCATGCACTGCTGTTTAAGAAGCTGTCGGAGAACGGAATTTGCGGAAGGTACCTCGAATGAATCAGCTCATATCTACTCCATCGCCGCCAACGTGTTTGCAGAGGTTTCCTCAGGCCGTGATTGGATGCTTTGGACAAAGAGAAATGTCTCCTAATAAGTGTTTTGTAACGTTAATGAAATTCCTATGCCCCATCAGGTTTCCGTAAAAGTACTTATCAGGTCAACTATATTAATTGAAGCTATATATCATTATTGCGAGAAAAAAAATCATACTTACTGACCTTACTGTGACTCAGTGACATGTTCTTTCTTTGTGTGACTGAACCAAGACTGAACTGCATTATTTTCCTTTCCGTCATCGGCATACCAACCCATTATTCTTGTTTCCAAGCGGCGGCCGAGCGATATTACGAATGACCATTGACGTCTGTAGGAAATTCCTCAAACCGCAGGATGTCTGGTTTTAATAATAGCAAAATAATAAACTTTTTTTTTGCATGGCAGAAGTTAATGCATTATTACCTAATCTAAAAGAATACTGTGACTGTAACCGATTGAAAACAATTTTGCGAAATTTTTTTAAAAATTGATCTTTGAAATGCCATTTTTTTGTAAAGAAATTGAAAATACAATTTTTTGGCGATACGCCTATCGAATTTTTGGCGGAGGCGTTTTTAAAATAAGGTACATACAAAATTTTGATTTCTTTAATCTCTCTTCTTTCAATGTATAAAAGAAGAGACTGACTGACTGATTTAAAATAAGAAATGTTTGTTCAGTAGTACATTGACCCAGTCACTGCCGGCGCCCGGTCGCAGGTGTGAATTTGCATGGGTATTTGTAGTTTTATGGCCTTTTTTTCACTCGTAAGCTACACAACAGACCTTTTCAATTTTGAATGAACGAACTATACTACTCTTAACTGGTAGACAGAGTAAACGAAAATTCAGATAATTCTAGTCCAACAAAAATTTACTAGAAAGCTTGTTATTGCATTTAACGCAATTTACTTGAATGTATTTAATTACGTAACAACTTTTAAACAAGATTCTTATCTTAATAAAAACAGTACAAAGTACCTATTAGAACGTATTGTCTATAATCAATGAATTAATAGCATTACTTTATTGCTAATTATTACATTCACCGATAATCTTTTGACTTCTCTAAAGAAAAAGTCTAAATCAAGTGAAATCTGTATATTGCTTGTTATAAAGAAATTACGCTTAATTTCAGTTATAATTAGTAATTCAGTAAATGATGTTTACGTCTGGTCTAATACAAGAAAATGAGCTTTTATCTTAAAAACATATAACTCAAGTATGCTGTGGTACTGTTATTATTTAACTTGTAGAATACATTCTAAACAACAATATTCAAATGGCAATTCGCTATGTGTCACTCAACCCGAATTTTATAGTTTTAATACTAAGACATTCAATCAGAATATTTTACAGGGATTTTGAAAAGCATTGAACACTGTTACCTTCCATATATACATAACTGAATTTTGGGAAACACGCTCAAACACAGTAGATGATTTAATTTTTTCACATGTTTGAACAGTGTCTTTTTTTATCTTCTGACAGCCCACGAAGACCGAAGTCTAAGTACTATGTACCGTGGGTGTACTGGGGAATCGACTCACACATCCAGAGCTGGAAACATCCCTAGGGATTTCACCAGCCCTTTAAGAGGATGTGTGGGGTGGTACCACCTCGGTCGAGGAAGAATTCCTCTACCACATTCCAACAACAATCACAAAATATCCCTGGTCAAAGCGGTATTCGAACCCGCGCCTCTCGGTTGCAAAGCTGGCGCCGTACCAACTCGGCCACCGGAGGTTTCATAAGTTTATTAGTGGGGTGCCAAAAACCTTGTTCAGTTTAAACCTAACCTGTCACGCAAAGAATCCAGCAGTATTTATCCCATCCACATTTAAGCCCCATCGAACAAAAAAAAAACGTTCGATCTTGTTGGTATCGCTTTCGAACATGATCTCAGCTGGCACAAACACATTACTTCAATAGCCACATCAGCAGCTAAAAAGCTTGGTTGTCTCTTCCCAGAAAATACTTCACTCCTTTCAACTACACGCCTCTCTATCTCTATGTTAGTTAAGTAGTGGTAACAATTATTTCCACTGACAATTTGTCATCATGATACCTTTGTGGGTTATGAATTGATTGATAGATTATTATACTGTCCGGTAGATTTTGATAAACCATTTCCTTTAAGTAGAAGCCTAACTGCAGAAAGGGGACAGTCCGACTTTTAAAAATGATCAGGAAACGAAAAAACTTTATATTTTTCTAAAGGAAAGGCATTTTAAATCCAGTTTTTTGCAGCGTATTCTTTAGGATACGTGTGATAAACTAACAACAAATATTTTTGTTTTTTAACTTTGCGTGACTGTCAAATTTGACTGATGGACATATCACGTTTTTGCTGTAAATGAAAACTAAAAGTAAAGATACTGACTGTTTTATTCAAATTGAAAATTTTCACATAAACTAAAATATATAAACACAAAAGGACCTAGTCAACATAGCTTTCCTTATCACATCAGCAGTTGACCACGTGGTAATTTCCCTTCAGAATTGCAAATAATCCACGGGAGTGAATTTTAGCGAGTGTCGGTCATTTTTTTCTTGGTTAAGGTAGCTTTTCGGGATAGGCTTTTTTGTACAATAGGTGGTAGGTGTAGCGGGACTTGTAGCCCGCCTAATCGCCGCCCCCCCCCCCCCTCTAGGATCCTCTAAGGTCGGCGCTGTCAACATTGTCATGCACTGAAAATTTCGTTTTTTCGATTTTTCTCGACTTTTCAAACTGCTACCTATAATTTTTTAAAAACTTAACTTTTTTGAGAGCGGTTTTCGGATATCTATAGCCCGTCTTTCCCAGATTAAGAATCTAGAAGTGATTTTGCAATGGAAGCGACATTTTCATGCTATACAGGGTAATTAATAAAGTAATCTAAAACTACTGAAAATTTAGGTGTGTGCCATATTGCCAATAAATTTCTTTGGTCGTTCCGATATAGCATGTACCTAAGTTGATATCAGTATCTCCAGACGTGTTCGCCGGAATTTTGATTAATGGTCTTTGGCGGAAAATACAGGAGGAAACGAAAAACGCACACAATGATTTTTTCAGTGAACGTTTTTTTTTTCGAAATTAAATATTTTCGGATAGTATTAATTTTTTCAAGCCAACGGCTTATTGAAAAAGTAATTTACGAGAAAGGGAGGTACCAAACCTAAGAAAACCTGATCAAACCCAAAAAAGGTCGTTTGGGTTTGTTCAGGATCTTTTTTCGTCGTTTTTCCATTAATATTTTCCAAGCTACTAGAAATCATAATTTAATTTTCTAAATATTGTTTTCAAAAAAATATATTTTCGAGAAATGTACCTGTTTTAAAATTATTAGTTTGGAGAAATTTTTGAATAAATGTACTTTCGAAATACGGGTTTTTGGAGAAAATATTTTCAACATATTGCGTAAATCCGTTTTCTAAAAAGCATCTTTGACATTTTTGAAAAAATGTAGGTTCGAAACATGTTTTCGAAAAATATTTTGAAAAACTTTTGTTAATCCATTTTCGAAAAAGCTGTTTTTCGAAAAATTTTACGTTCCAAAGTTATTTGTTTCGTTCAGAAGCCAAAACTATCCGGCGCAAATTTTGATAAGGTCTCAGTGAAATGTGTAAGGAATGTTTCAGAAACAATCTAAGAGCGTGCAAACCAAAAATGACAAAAAATGCTTACATTTTTTATATTACATATTAGTATTGATCTATTCATATTTTTTTGGTATAATTCATTTTGAAGATCTTACATAGACGGCAAAATGTTTGTTTTTGTTTATAAAATTTTGTAGAATATAGAAATGGTTAATGTTTATGTTACAATATTTATTTATGTTATTTAGATAAAATTCGCTTTTGAAATCCTTTTTGTACAAGACTCTAGGGGGGGGGGGGTCAACCCTCCCCCTCCCTAAATCCGCCACTGAATTAACACTAAGTTAATAAAAAGTGAAAGAGCCCATTACAGAGCAAGATTTTCTATATTTTGTTTTTTGACCAACGGAGACAACTTACATATTTGGATATTTTAAAAACTCTATTGCAAAACGGCGTTTTCTTTGATTAAGTCACTGGTGATCAGCTTTCAAGCTTTTTCTATTCTGTTAACGTGAAAGAAGCCCGATTTCTTTGTCTTCTTTTTGCTACGCACTAGACGGTAGTTGCACAACAAAACAGTCCAGCCATGTGCACAGTTGAGAATAGTACCCGGTGTAAGGTATTTGTGTGGCACATGTCTCCGACGTTGCCATGATGCGGTTAATTGTCTGAAAGATTATTTCGGTACTACTTAGGACTAAAGATAAATGCAAGTATTCACCGCTTATAGCTATAATTGTGGTGTTTTAAACATTGCTCTTTAGTCATTCATTTGTTATAAAAAACGAATGACTCTCCAGTGTTATAATGCAATATCTCAAGAACGATTTGAAATATTTTAACAGAAATTTTGCAGATTAATGAGGAGGCAGGATGACATATTTTAAAATATGTTTAACATTTACCCCCTCCACATTTTGAAGGGCGGGTGGCAAGTTTGAAATGTAATTTTTTTTTTGGAAAAGTCCATTACCGACGGACGTGCTTTAAAAATGTTTAAAATAGCCCCATCTACTTCCAGACATTAGAAGTATTGCAGAGTGTTAAGATTATGTTAATTTGTCAATAGAGAGAGAGCTCTAGGTTCTGGTACATATTATTAGAAGTAAAGCTATTTAAAACTTCACATCTAGGTTAATTTCAGTCCTAAGATTACATATATGTTGACTTGCCAAATATGCTGAAAAATACCTAAAAATACATTTAAAATTGTTACAATAATATTTAAAAATGTTGGAAAATGTGTCACCAACAAAATTATTACAAGGGGTATAAAAAAGTAATATTTTTTCAAAAAATAAATGCATTTTTGAAGTATTTTTCGAGGTTTTTGTTTGGCACAATTAATAATAATAATAAGTTACCTATACATCCCATTACTCTCCAGCTACAAAACCCTAGAACATCCCACTTCTCTCGCTCATTCAGACCTAGGGTCTCCAGATTACGAAACAAATTATTGCCATGCCGCACTCCTCAACAAACTACCTTCTTACGGTCTTCCTACC
The DNA here is from genome assembly GCA_963971165.1 of Philopedon plagiatum. Taxonomy (NCBI): domain Eukaryota; kingdom Metazoa; phylum Arthropoda; class Insecta; order Coleoptera; family Curculionidae; genus Philopedon; species Philopedon plagiatum. The sequence continues at coordinate 140,326,357 of OZ020190.1, read as the reverse complement.
AAACTATGTACCTGGATCGGTAGCTTCCTCTCTAATCGGCGAATATCTGTTGTGGTTGACGGTCACTCATCTAACCTCTATCCTATCAATGCTGGCGTCCCTCAAGGTTCAGTCCTGGCACCAACCCTATTTCTTCTTCACATTAATGACATGCTCTCTTCAACTACCAATCCCATCCACAGTTATGCCGACGATAGTAATCTTCACTCCAATATTCATTTTTCCAGACAAGTTTCGAATCAATGATCTATGTACCTATCCCTTTCCCAATATCTCCAATAATTAATCTTAGACTGGGGTGCCAAGAACCTTGTTCAGTTCATCGCCTTCAAAACCCAGTCTTGCTCCCTGTCACGCAAAAAATCTTGCAACGCTTACCCCATCCACATGAATGGCCAAGCCCTACAAAACAATGAAACATTCGATCTTGTTGGCGTCGCTTTCGAACATGATCTCAACTGGCACAAACACATTACTTCAGTAGCCACATCGGCAGCTAAAAAGCTTGGTTTTCTCTTTCGAGCGAGAAAATACTTCTCCCCTTCCAACTTATACACTCTTTATGTTTCCCAAATAAGACCTAGCCTGGAGTACTGCTCCCACATCTCGGGTGCGGCATCACCTTCGACACTTAACATCCTTGATTCTATCCAAAAGATATTCGACTTGCCAATGACCCAGCTCTCACGAGAAAACTCCCTTCTCTCTCTCATCGCCGCGCTGTTGGGGATTTATCCCTTTTCTACCGCTACTTCCACGGATTTTGCTCTGAAGAACTAGCCGGTATTATCCCCCCCTTGACTGTTCCTGACAGAACAACAAGAGGCGCGTTACGTATGCATCCCTTTATTGTTCAGGTACAAAAGCCTAAAACAGACCACTTCTCTCGCTCATTCATACCTATGGTCTCCAGATTATGGAACAAATTGCCTGCAGATGGTTTCCCTTCCCGTCCTAACCTCCAATCCTTCAAATCCCGTGTCAATAGACTACATTTCCATTCTCTTCAGACGCCCACGGTACGTTAGTACTTAGGCTTGAAGTCTACGTGGGATGTCTTAGATAAAAAAACTCTAATCCTTTAAATCCATTTGTCAGTACTACATTTCCCTTCTCTTCAGACGCCCACGGTACGTTAGTACTTAGGCTTGAAGTCTACGTGGGTTGTCTCGGATAAAAAATAATAGAAAACTGCCAAACACAAAATGGCCAGACATCTATACAGCTCATCATAAAATCATAACACTATACTTGCTCATGCAGCCAGCTAAACAATGATTTTCATAATCATATATACCATGCATACAGTCCAGATTTAAAGCCTTGTGATTTTTTTTAAAGTAGAAAAACAAGAAGTCGCCACTCGCCAGTCTAGTACATGCAGTTGCAGCAGCGTATCATGATGAATTTGAAGCATTGCAAGGGAAAACTATTTTTTTGTATTCTTTCTTCAGTTGACCTGACCTGAGGTTCAGGAACTGTGTCATACCAAACTTGAAACAGTACCCAGACTATATTAATTTTGAATATCTATATACTTATTGTATGGCTTTCCTGCATATCGAAACAAATGTCCAAGAAAACGTCGACAACGTAGCACAACGCAAACTTATCCGCCTTCCATTCGAAAAACAGCTGACGATCGCTGGCCGCCAACCCGCAGTCTGTTTTCAAACTCGCAGTGGATTTGTTGCTTGGTACGGTACTTATTTGGCTTATTTTACGACATTTCGCGTAGTACTATAATGCAGATAGTATTTCCACGATCTTAGTAGTAACATTGATTAGTTAATTTGACGCAAATTTTGTTGGACGTTTGTTTTTGTTTACACAACAAATTTCGCCGAATGGTTCCGGGTTCCGGGATTGTTTGCTTTTAGAGACGCCAAGGGAGGTCATGGATGGGCTTAGATTTGCAATACAGTAAGTTTCTATTTGTCTTAAATCGCCTTGTTTCAAAGAAGTGTTGAAGCAGTTTCAAGTATTTGCGGTAGTTTTGTTTTACTTAAACTAATTTCTTTACAAAACAAAGAACAAACCAAAAGACAAATGAGTATGTTTCCAAACAATTGAGTCTACGACTATCTACTTTTTAATTTATGCCATCAACATAGATATATTTGCGTAAGTGTACAACTTTTGTTTGTTTTTCTTCGACTATTTTACAGACAAGGTGACTAGATTTAATGTTGTGGTGGAACACCGTATTAGACGCCTTAGGCAAATGAACGATGATTGATATATTGGATTCTCGAAATTTTAGGCAACCAAACAATAATACTTATTTAAAAGAAACGAACATCGATGTGGTTTTGTGCGCGTGTAGATTCCAGACGACAATTTTTTTCTTGGTTTTTGGTAAACACGCTTAAAATGACGTTTTACAAACATCCATAGGGGTAAAATAATTTGTGTTTGAAAAATAGCCCTAGCGGCCAGCCCTTAACCTTCCTGAAGAAAATTGCTATAAAATCCGCATTTCATAAAATAATTTGTGATTCCTGATACACAAATTATGTTACCCCTGTGGATGTTTGTGACGTCATTCTAAGCGTGTTTACAGAAAATTGCGAAATTATTTTAATAAATGTGGATTTTATAGCAATTTTCTTCAGGAAGGTTAAATGCTAGGGCCATTTTTCATACACAAATTATTTTACCCCTACGGAAGTTTGTAAGACGTCATTTTAAGCGTTTTTACCAAAAATCACGAAAATATTTATTAACTGTAGATTTAAGAGAATTTTTTTTTTAAACGGGTAAGGCCGCTGGGGCTATTTTTCATGCACAAATTATTTTACCCATATAGGTGTCTGTAGGACGTTATTTTAAACGTGTTTATTGAAAATCACGAAATTATTTTAATAAATAAAGATTTAAGAGCAATTTTTCCAAAAAGGTTAAGGGTTGGCCGCTAGGGCTGTTACACAAATTATTTTGCCCCTATAGGTGTTTGCAAGTCGTCATTTTAAGCGTGTTTACAAAAAGTAACAAAATTATTTCAACAAATATAAATTTTACAGCAATTTTTTCCAAAAAGATTAAGGGCTTGTCACTAGGGCTATTTTTCATACACAAATCATTTTACCCCAATAGATTGTAGGAAGTATTTTAAACTTATTTACCAAAAATCATAAAGTTATTTTAATAAACAAAGATCGCTGGCTTGGAATTATAGGGTTCTATGTTACAAAACCAAATTTTCGAGTAATAGAACTTTGTTTTCTCGAAAATTACAAAATCATGCAAAATTCTGAGTTATTTCCGTGTACATTATAGTGGGGGAGCTACATAGAATAATGAATGTTTTATGAGAAGCAATAGCAAGCAACACAGGGCCTTGGGGTATTAAAGGAATATTAAAATCTCAATTCCTGGAAAATTGTAACAGAGAACCCTATAATTCCAAGCAAGCAAGATGTTGCACCAAAATAAATATCGTATAAGATTTCTGCGGCCGCTAGCCGGTAGGTTCAGCCTCATACTCGTAATATCTCCACCTACTGTTTAAATCTATCGTTTTAATTAAAAAGTAGAAGGAAATTTTGTACTTCTGATGTGTTTAAGTTAAATATTTTTTACCTGAAACTGTATGTTTATAATATAAATCTGCCTTTCCTCTCAACAAACAGATACTTTAATTATTGTTTATAGTACATTTTTGATCCCGAGCCAACTCTGAAAGTTACATGTTTTGTAATGTCCATGAATTTAAATAGGTGCAAATAATAGACTGCAAATTTTCCAAAAACCACTAAACTTGACTTTTATTATAAATTTTCTTTGATCGTATTGCATGATTCCGTAAAGAAAGTTCAAATTTAGACTTGTTTGATATTATACAGTTGAGTTGAATTGTTTTGGCGTAGTCCGGTCTTCCTCTTCTCAAAATTAAGTTTTCTAATTTTTACCTAAACCTCGTCAAGGCCATGCCATAGTTCTGAGAATCATTTAAAAACAGTGGATTGTTTATCCTTACAATGGCGCAAATTCTTTGATTATTTTTTATAACAGTCTGGACTAACAGTAACAGTACTATCGCTATTTTTCCTCTACTCTGACCATGATTGTACTATATGTACTATAAAATATTTTTAATATTCCAATTAGTTATTATTAATAGATATATTATGTAAAGTAGTTCTATTGACGTATCCGTTCTTTTGTTTGTTTTTCTTTCGTTTATTTTTATAGTCATGGTGATCACTGAACAAGTTAACTGTTCTGTACATAATATGGTTGGAATACTGTGTCGAATGCTTTATGCAAATCAGTACCAATAGAGACGTTGGGCGGTTTCGGGTTCTTAAACTTTGACACAATTTGAAAAGTTTAGGCAGGAAGTTAAAGAATATGTCGTTTGTCCTGTGATTTCGTGTTGGAGAGGTTTGATCCATTTCTAAACACGGTTAAATTTTGGCCGGACAGAATTTAAAAAAAAAAATTCGAATGCTTATTTCGGAAAAGCATTTTTTTAAAAAGGTCTCGACTTTTTTTCGAAAATATAATTGTTCGAAAATGCTTTATACAGTGTGGACCATTAAGTGCGCAAGAAATGGGTTTTTTTTATTAGTATATAACCGAAATATAAATACATACCGCCAAAAGTTGGTGCATGTCCGATAACCATACCAGGTGCACTTAAAATGGCTTGAAGTTATTATTTGTGAACCTAATTCAATCAAACACTTTATGCCGATTTTGACGTATCATTTCCAAATTAGTTATTTAACAATTTAATTCAAAGTTAGAAAAATCTTTTCCCAAAAGACCGATTAAAAACCGAGCTTACAATTTTTTTTGCCGATTATTAAGAAAAATCTTTTCCCAAAAGACCGATTAAAAACCGAGCTTACAATTTTTTTTTGCCGATTATTAGTTCTGTTTCTTATCTTTGCCACAGAGATCATAGAGACCAACAATGTACAAAAATGGTCTTAACGAGATTTTGCCAGAAATGTACAAATTGCTATGTTTAATAGCAACACTACCTGCAACTTCGGTTTCAGTTGAAAGAAATTTTTCACCTTTAAAACGCATAAAACTTATTTGAGAAATTCGATTGCACAAGAAAGGTTAAATGGTTTGGCTGTAATGTCTATAGAACAGGGCTTAATAAATAAAATGTATTCTTCTGACTCATTTTATGACTTAGTAATACGTCGTTTGCGATTAAGTGCAACAGAAGGATAGACTTAATCTATAAAACATAATTTTGGATTTTTCTTAGTTCGTTTTTAAGTTTGCCATTTGATTTCCGCTTTGTTCTTTTTACGTTTTGATGTGTGTTTCAAATAGAAATATATGCTTTATATAACAACTTTTTTGTGTTTCGTTTTGCTAATTTTAGCACTGAACGCTAAAAAATTCTTAATGTATTCCAAAGAGCTACATTAGGGTGCTTCGTTTTAGACGACTATTTTTTTTTGTGGTGCATTGACGGAATAATGTTATGAACATATAAAAAAAAATTCTTACCTAAGATGAGCTCTTTAATTTTAATTTTAAGTACTCGCAAAATGAATTTGAAAATTTCCCATTTAATTAACATGTAAATTTTATTTTATTTTTTTCAATTATCTATAGCTTTGCGACATTTCATGATATTTAATTGGCAATAGGTGAAAATTACAGAGGAATATTTCCTCTTTAAAAGTGCCTGTAGCCAATTTATGTTTTGAAACCGACCTCGCCATTGAAGCCAATTTTTTCTCGAATTTAATATTTTTTTTTTAATTTTTCTCGTAAACCACTAACAAAATTGTATGTGAGTTTTGTATAGGGAATTTAAGTTCCTACAAAAAAAGTTCTGTAAGCCATAACCTTAGAGCTAGTATTTTTCGAGATAAATTCAATTGATCATCTCAAAATTTGAAAAATCGCTGTTTTATCCAAGGTGTTAGTACTTTTTAATGAAAACATTGCTGGAAAAATATATAATGTATAAGAATGAAATATAAAAATATATATTACATATTGGTAAGTAATCACCAAAAATATTTCGTGTCATATGAAGCCGTTTCTTATTACCGTATTACTGGTAAATATGTATTTACCTACCAGTATATATTATTATATATTTCTTCAGCCATAATATTATTAAAAGTATTGAAATCTAGTATACGGTAATAAGAAACGGCTTCATATTACACGAAATATTTTTGGTGATTACTCACCAATGTGTAATATATATTTTTATATTTGATTCTTATACATTATGTATTTTTTCAGCAATGATTTCATTACAAAGTACTAAACTCTTGGATAAAACAGCGATTTTGCAAATTTTGAGATGTTTAATTGGATTTATCTCGAAAACTACTAGCTCTACGGTTATTGCTTACATAACTTTTTTTGTAGGAAATTAAATTCCCTATAAGAAACTCACATACAATTTTGTTGTAAAGTTAGTGGTTTACGAGAAAAATAAAAAAAAACATGAAATTCGAGAAAAAATTGGCTTCAATGGCGAGGTCGGTTACAAAACATAAATTGGCTATAGGCACTTTTAATGAGGAAAGATCTGTAATTTCCACCAATTGCCAATTAAATATCATGAAATGTCGGAAAGCTATAGATAATTGACAAAAATAAAATAAAATTTACATATTAATTAAATGGGAAATTTTCAAATTCATTGCGCGAGTAGGTACTTAAAATTAAAATTAAGAGCTCATCTTTGGTGAGAATTGTTTTATATGTTTATAACATTATTCCGTCAATGCACCAAAAAAAAAATAGTCGTCTAAAACGAAGCACATATATTACATCTAAAAATTAAATGTGCAGTGCATACAAATTATTTTTGACAAAATGTTTTCAAAAAATATTTTTGTGTGTATGTAGATCCGAACAGAACAGAAGACTAGTCCGTAATAATAAACTTAACAATGTTATGGATTAACAGTTAGGAAATGATGCAAGACACAAAGTACATACCTATTTAACCGTTTTTAAAGTTGAAATATTTTGTTTTATTGGCTATTAAAATTTGTTTTTTAGTGTCGGACCTGGTAAACGGCATTGACCTGACGTTTTTTGGCGTCCACAAAATATTTTTGTGCCAATACTATTATTTTTCTTCTTCATCCTGCCCTTGTAAATTTTATTTGGGATGTTAATCGTTTTGTTTCATAATATGTAACAGGGGCGCCATTTCACTCTTTTTCTTTTTGTAACTTTTAACTACGTACGGTTTAGTCAAATAGTAACTTTAAATAAAGGGTTTGGCGCTATTTTCAACACCTTAACGTAGAAGTTTTATTTTGCATCATGTCATCTGGCGACTTGGCAATTTAATTATGGACCACGGGCATAGCCATGCGTTAGCTAATTTTATCTTGGAAGAAAGCACCCCCCCCCCCCCCCCCCCCCCCCCAAAAACCTAAGACAGTCAAAATGCTGGAACAGCCAGCCTGCGCTATTTACTTCTTTTCGATAAAACATATTTTCATTAAATCTATGGAATGGATATCGTCTCCGGCGAAGTTCGTCAACCCCATTCGTCCCGCTCGGAGCCGTCTGGCATTACTGAGTGGTTTACAGGTGGCTAACCAGACGATGCCGTGCTCTTTACTCGCGGTTTCAAAGAGGTTATCGCCTCTTCTTCGAAGAGGTTCGCGACCTATAAGCGCAGCGAAGCAATATGAGTGTATAAATAACAATGTTTAGATTTTGTGTTTTTGTATCAAATCGCGAAATTCCGTGTTGTCGCCTCGGTAAATTTAACAGATATGAGAAGGAAGAAAAACTACAGAACTTCAAAAAATTGGACACCCATTCGTATTTCTATACCTTTACAGGATTTGCAAAAATTTTGAAAAATACATTTTATGAATTTTTTTGCCAAAACTGAATTTGAGAAAGTAGTATACAGTATGTTCGCGGATGGGGTTTAGAAGAGGACAAATGGGCCAAATTTTGCAAGATGCGTAGAAATGTCACTCCTAATAAAAGTTTTTGCTTGTAAAATAAATAAGATTCACGTTATGAAAAAAAGCATAAAAATACGAAAACGTTATTTTGCCAAAAGAACAAATTTAATATGAAATACGTTTTAAATTAAGCAAGCCCAAGTACAAGATTTCATTAAAAAATTTAAATATTAAAAGTAACGCATTTTATTAAATTATTTTTTAAAGTCTCTCTCACACCTGTAACCGGAGTACTAGTTTCTACATATTAAACAATGTCGAAACCTGTGGACATGTTTGTCAATTTCATTATTATGAAGCAATTATTTAATTTTAAATACTTCTCATCGAAATTCTATCTACTGAACAAAGGATTTTTATAGTCCAGTGTTATGGGGATGGCCAGCTATCATACCGCTACATCATGGAATAATTTAGCGAGAAATCTGTAGGAATCCCAATCACTGAAATGACAATGTACAACACAGTAAAAAAGTTCCAAAGAACTAGTTCGGTTTTGAATCTGAAGAAGAAGAAGAATAACAAGACATAATTATGACCAAAACGACGCTGGCCACAGTTTTAGTTCTTCATTCTGTTAGAGAAACGCGTGTGAAACTCCCTTAGAAATCGTGCTAAATATCTTCTAGAAGTTGTAAAAAAAACCTCGTATTCAGATGATCTTAAAAGAAAATAAATTATTTCCATTCAAGCCCCACGTTGAGGGAGATGAAGCGAAAATACTAGATTTTTGTTTATGGGTGGGAGTCTAAATTTTAAGTGGAAATATCCATTTTTGTAAATTTATTATGTTTTCTGATGAATGTACATTTTCTACTAATGGAACTGTAGCATCTCAGCATGTCAGGTACTGGTCTCGAGAAAATCCCTAATTTAGAGTAATGAGGCGAAGACAATATTTTAAAAAAGTGAATTGTTGTTGTTGACAAGAAAAAGACAAGAACTTTCATTTCCTTTTTCTCTTTTGGATACAAAGGTTGTATAAACTTTAGGCTTTTGGGGGGGTTGCTTGGGTGTGCTTATATACAGGGTGTTACAAAAAGATGTTAAGAAATTTTAAGGGCAGATTCTACATCTAAAAATATGAAAATAAGTTTATATAAACATGGATCCTCAAACTCTTCTTTTTCGAGATACAGGGTGTTTAATATTTTCACACCTCAAGTACCTATTCCGAAGAGTTAGGAGAAATATGCGAATAAGATTTAGAGCCTGTATTGAAGCACGGAGAAGCCATTTCCAGCATCTATTATAAACTTAAATCGAAAAAGAACCGTTTTCTGAACAAAAAATATTTTTAAAAACATTCATTTTCATTATTTGTTTTTATTGTAAGAAATAAATTAATTTGTATCTCGAAACCGGTGCGCCAGAACAAAAAAGCTCAAGAGACACTTTTCACGCAGAATTAATTGGGCTTAAGGAAAACGATATCAATTTTGCTAAAAATCAGTGGCATGCTATTTTTTCGCTAAAAATAAAGACACCCGCACGCACGCCACTGATGCAAGTACTTTAGAAAATAAATTTTTGCACGTACAGGTACCCTTTGATGACATACTGGCGTGTACCAAAATTCATGTCAATATCTTAACGCATTTTCGAGAAATTAAAAAGAAACATTTAAAGAAGAAAGTATTAAACACCCTGTATCTCGAAAAAGAAGCGTTTAAGGATCCATGTTTATATAAACTTATTTTCATATTTTTAGATGTAGAATCTGTCCTTAAAATTTCTTAACATCTTTTTGTAACCCCCTGTGTATATATTTCATATTTTTTGTTCTTTTGGTTGAAAATGATAAACAAGGTATGTTTACTCTTAGGCAAAATACCGTTTTCGTGTATTTTATGCTCCCTCTATAAAAAATTGAATTTTTCATACCGCGAATCTTATTTATTTGACAAGCAAAAACTTTTATTAGGAGTGACATTTTTACGTATCTTGCAAATGTTACTCCATTTGTCCTCTTCTGAACCCCATCCGCGGACATCCTGTATGTGTATATTCGTAAAAACCGTTTGAATATTTTTTAAAAATAGTTTTCAAAAACGATGTTTTAAGGAAAAGTGTGTGTATATTTTCGAAAATAAATTAAAATACATTTTCGTTGATTCCCCTTTAACGACGTGGCCCGTTGAGAATTTGAACACTGAGTGGTTTTAAACAAAAAATTCCAATCTTTAAGCCGTGGTTAAAGTTATAGGAATTCCCAAATTGGCATCTATAATTTGTCCACTAAGGTCTGTGACAATGATTTGTAAGTCGTGGTTGATCGTTAATACTTTTTAGAATCAAGAATGAAGTAACGGGCTGAAGAGCTTGGAATGTTGTTCCGTTATGGAATAAATAAATTTTAAATCCGTTTATTCTAAACAATACTTTCTATGGTGATCAAATCGCAGGCAAAACTAACAAATACTATGATAAATATCGCCGACGGCATGTCAAACCAGCTGATTTAAATTTGACCGTATTTTTTTTTCTAATCCTTACTTATCTAAGATATTTATCTGTAATGATGGCTGATGATGAGTTTATTAAGGCACTATTAAGCCGAGTTAGGATGAAGGCAGGTGGATTTTTGTCGGATTCCCAGTCGGGAGTACGTTGCTTCCTAATAGAGATATTGTTGATGTACAAATCTTAGAGTGGTAAAGTTTATACAGTTTATAACAAAAATATGGAAACCTCGAAATATCTTGCACATCACCGTTCATCCGATTTTTATGAACTTTTCTGCGCCTAGGTACGAAATTACGCCCGATCCAATGGTGAGTTCCGCATTGTTGTCAATTTTCCTGAAATCGACAGGAACTTTTTTTTAATAGAAAGCTCTATATTTTATTCCATTTTCAAATTCAGCTTAAAATTCTGAATACTTCTTATTGGGAACATTTTATCCTAAATTTAACAGTTTTTAAGAAAATGGTCGTCAAAAGTCGTTATTGTATTTTATCTTAAAATACCTGTACACGAAAGTTTAACAGAAATGTCTGACATTGTCAGTTTCGTTTATTTACAAAAAGTGGATCATTTAACAGAGACCCAAAGAATTGAAATTTTAATAATACTGTGCTATGGGAACAGAATGCGAACGCAACAAGAAGTTTGTAAAATTTTTAATGACAAATATCCTGACAGAAATCCATTAACTAAATCTCTGTTTCCATCCTTAACATTAAATCATCGAGGTCGTTTGGCTTACTTTTGAGAACAACATTTTTGAGGTGGCCCCACAAGAAGTAGTCGAGGGGCGTCAAGTCTGGAGACCGAGCTGGCCACTCGATTGTACCCTTACGTCCGATATATCTTCTAAAAAAACACCATCGAGATATTGCCGAACACTATGGGCATAGTGCGGTGGGGCACCATCCTGCTGAAACCATATTTCATCATTTAGTGCTTGATTGTTGCCTAAACAATCATATTCAAATAATCAATACAACAGGTAAAATAAAGTAACAACACTTACTTACGATTATTTTAAAATAGTTGTGCAAGAGCCGGGACAATTTCATTTCTTAGAAGATCCAAATATCTTTCTCCATTTAATGTCTCGTGCATGAAGAAGGGGCCAATTATTCTCCGACCTATTATACCAGTCCAAACATTTACCTTTTGGGGGAACTGGGTATGATATTCGCATATCCAGTGAGGATTTTCCCTGACCCAATATCGACAATTTATTTATGCCTATTAACTTTTTCATTTAAAACAAATGTTGATTCGTCAGAGAAAATTATTCGGTGGACAACATCTGGATTGTCGTTCCAGTGTTCCATCATGATTTCGCAAAATTCCAAGGGCCTGTCGTAATCATCTTCTTAGAGCTTTAGCACAAGTCTTATTTGTACGGATGAAACTTTTCGGTTTTCAGAAGGCGGTCTACGGACATGCGTGAAACGTTGTTTGCTTTTCCCAGTGTCCTGGTAGAAAGATGGGGTTTTTCCTCTAAACTCTAAACAGTAAAACATTCAGAGCCTTATCACCATCTGTTGCACTTTTATGTCGGCCAGAGCGTATAGCGTATATGTCCCATTGGTTCTTCCGATTTTAAATTCAACGACATTTAACCAATTTTTTATTTCTTTAATAAGAAATTTGATTGACACTTTCATTATTGCAAAATACTTTCCTTTAGTTTAAACTTAAATTTGTAGTTTACCTTAACTTGTGAAAGTGACCCTTAAGGCATCAGTATTAAAGTTAAAGTTATCAAATTCAGTCACAGTAAAAGATTCCATTGAATTCTAACTATGCCTATTGTAAACTAAGTAAAAGTTGTCTATTGCCATTGAAACGAACTGAATATAATGTATCCTTATAAAATAAGCAAGAATAACAGTTGTTATTATAATACGTAGTTTTTATTTTGATTTAGGTCATCGTGTGCTACCCAAAAGAAAAGTATGTGTATTTAAATTGAAAATTTGATCACAATGATTGTATCATTTCTATTTAATGTCACACAGCAAAGGTGTGAATAACACGCAATTTTAAATAGATAAAGTTGTTTTTTGAATTTTCATTATTAGGCTGAGGCCAGACTGCAGGTGGCAAGCTTAGTGGTAAGCATGATACAATAAATGGAAGGTATGATACCAAACCTTGTCAAATTCGTCCGGGTTCGCGCATGACGTCACGCTGTGAAATTTATAACGCGCAATATAGAGTTTACGTTAGTTATATAGGCGATTTTATGTAAATTCTATTTTCAATATACTTTGCCTCCTGCTTATAATACAAATTTTAAAGTATATCGTCGCTGATCTTACCAAGGGGCGAAAGCGACAATTTGCTAATTTTACAGGAGAGCAGTTTAAAGAAAATAGGCCCTATTTGGAGCACGCTCTTTCTTTAAGTAGTTTATTATTATTTTACTCTATTATGGTATAAGGTAGGTCAAGAGACATGCTTGCGAAAGACATGTATAGAATTTGAAAAGTCATGCCCTATCACCCCTAAATAGGTACTAAATGGAGGTTCGCCCATTCGTCAGATTCTTTTGAATAATATATGGGATATTCGCCTGCTTTTGTCTATTAACGTGTGAATTAAACAAAAAGCGTAAGTGGCCTTTTAGGCATTTTATTTTAATAAACGGTCGAGAAACAAAAACTTATTGTCAAACACCATCAAAAGTATATTTTTAGTAATATTTATTTAAACATAAACAGAAAAAAGAAACTCGTTTTGCTCAAAAATCACAAATATTTGTGTTATTAATGCTAAATTCTAACACAAGTATTAATAGTAATAAGTATTAAATAAGTATAAACTAAGAAAGCTCTTATGTTTTTAATAACGGAAACAACAACTAGTTTTAGTAATATTAAAAAAATACAAAAAAAACTTCTATAAATTAAAGAAAAAACAAATTTTTTTAAACGTGTGCAAGCACACAAATTTTAATAGTAGGTACTTAGAGATGTGCCGTGAGAATGTTCTCAGGGGAATATTTTCGGAGAACGGTAAATTACCGAGAAAAATAAATTCTCGAGAATGTTCCATCTCTATGGCTAATAAAAGTAAAAATTCATTTATTTTATTAGTTTTTCACTTAAATAGTAATTTTCGAATCTATATTAAAAGCCTTTAGCTGTTAGGCGTAACACCTAAAATTGCTATTGTGGGATCTAATAATTAGGCAAAACTCCATTGTGTGGATGTTCGCCCCTTCGTCTGATCCTAATAATGTGTTTAGTGTCGCTTATGCCTATAGACGATTTGCTGTATACTGAAAACTACTCGAGCTGGAGGTTCGCCAGTTTGTCAGATCATAGATACCTTTAAATGTAATCACATCATGCACCTAACTCAAAATCGAAGAAAGTGTCGTTTTCGCCTCTTGGTAAGATCAGCGACGATATGATTTAAAATAATCATGAAAATAAAGGGATAAATTAATTTAAAATAAAATATTAATAAATTGCCTGCCAATTGCGTCCTATGTATTTATTTACGTGAAAAGAAAAGGTAAATAATTTTATAAAATAAAACTATGCCTAATAATTAAGATAATAATTTTTATTTAGAAGCATATTCTTATTGAAATATGTACCTACAGAGCCTTCCGAAAATATGTTATAAATAAGAATCTTGTTTGTTGCTATAATTTGTCAAAAAATTTTTGCGGTGAATAACATCTGCATATTTGCGACGGAAACATGTTTTTTCGGATAGTTTTTTTTCGGTTTTTTACACTTACATAGTAAATTATTAAAAATTATTGTATTTTTGTATTCTTGGATTTTTCAAATTTTAAAAAATCTTAAAATGCCAAAAATTATTCTAAACAAAAATAAAAATATCTAAATTTATGAAATTAGGTAAAACAAGAAATTACTTTTTAAGAAAATAGCCTTTTTTCAATCTCTTTGGTCGTATTTTCTCGATTAAAGTCTGGTGATTCGTTGCCGTGGAGATTGTTTGTCACAGTAAACTTTTTTATTGAAGCGAGTTTGTAAAAACATTAAACACATTTGACATTCATGATATGACACAATTTATGCTTTAAATTACCTTCATAATCACTTTCGTTAAAATGTCTAGAACAGATTCTAGCATTTTTCAGATTAAACTTATCTTCCCGTTTGCACAGACGCTTCCTAACACTTTGTGTTGCTTTGTCTTTGGGGAAGCTAAAAACTTTAAAATCGGGCATAAAGCCCTTGCATTGATTGTCCACATCACAACCATACACAACACACCTCATTTTCACTTTTAAACTCTTAAAAGTGATATAAAAACACCAAAAAATAAATTTAAAACACAACGCGATCTTAACAAAGACGTGTCTCGTTTACAAAATATGGCGGAATTACTCACAGCGTGACGTACATGGCCACGCCTACCTGCGCGGTATCATATCTTCTTTTATTTGTATCATGAGTGGTAAGAGGTGAGGTATGTAGGTGCTACGATATTATATCCTAGCGAACAAACACATAGTGAAGTATGAAACCGTCCAGACCGAACACTTGGAGTTAACTCGAAGCGCAACTCCAAAAATATGTTTTGACAAGAGATTCTTTTTGATCTTACGTTATGTCATAAATTTTAAAAAAATAGGTCCGCTATTTAATTTCTTCACTATAACCAAAATGAGGTTGTCGTAGCTAATGGGTGTGACGGCTTTTACGTACTAAAACAACGAAATCAAAAAAGAAAATAATAATGAGTTTCCAAAGATATTTTTAAATTTCGTGAGCGCCAAGTTGGTACGTATATACACGCACACACTGCTGATTTGTCTGGAGATGAGCTAATTTAAAGTTATAGGTTCAAAGCACTTTGTTAAAATTAATAACCGCGAGTGTAATGTTTTAGTGCCGTTAATTATAATTAATTCGAGGCGATTTTTGCGTCTTTTTTCGTAATAAAATACAGAGCAAATGATTTATTTATTGTCATGATAAAGCGTGCAAGTCAATTGCCCGATGAATTATTGCTGCACGAATTGTAGACCTCATAAATAAAGTTAAAATTAGCCGTACACGCCCTATATCGATTTATTATTATTATTTTTAATGGAGAAACCTGAACGAATAACCTTTCTTCGGTATCCATTGAAGGACAATGGTAATGGCAATAGGAAACTTAAATTCATATTTCATAATTGAAGATCTTGGCGGATCAAGGGAATATGCCACAAAAAGGATATTTTGAAATATTTGATCAAATCCTGGAATCACGTTTGTCAACAAAAAATTTAAAAATCTCGATTATTATATTTCAAAAAGTGTTTATTAGTAAACAAGTATAAAAAATATGTCGACATATTTTTGAAAATTTTTGTAAAAAATTGTGGCTTCTAACTTTATTGCCCCAAATTAAAACCAAAATATTTTTTAATCAATATGGATATCAACAACATGTTTTATTTAAAACTAAAAATGTTTATATATTTTTATAAAACACATAATTATTTGAAAAATTTGAAATATTTGAAAAATTTTGGAACATCATTTTATTGGTTCTTTAATTACGCAACTTTTTTCCCATTTAACAAATTTTGTATTTCTAACTATTAATGAGATCCCCATACTGGCCCCCCTTATCTTGTACACCGTGTATAGAGATTATACCGAAAAGTAAAAAAAAATTAGTTAAATTTTTCTAGTAATTTTCTTTAAAATAATATTTTTGGATTTGTAATGACTTCCTTAAACGAGTTAGACTTTGAGTTGGTTCCTCATGCACCTTGTTCGCTAGATTTGGCGATTTTTGGGATTCCAAAGGCAGGCAAGTCATAGATTACCTTAAGAGGGGGGCAACAATAAACTCTGAATACTACGCGAGCTTTCTTGACCAGCTAAACCAAAACATTCACTAGAAACGTCCCGGCTTAGCCAAGAGGAAAATTCTGTTTCATTACGACAATGCTTGCCGGTACAAGTCAGTCATTATAATAATAACGAAAATTTGTCAGTTAAGCTTCCAAGCTTTTAATTACGTCTACTAACAGTGACAGGACAAAAACTTGTCAAAATCTAACTGATCAATTTGACGATCCAAATTTAAACCAGAACTAATTATATCTTTTTAGTAAATCCTCGAATAAAATTCTGTCGGTCATTCTTAGTTGTTATATTATAATATACATTATTTTACTCTTGAGATTTCTAAATATCATCGAGGGTGCGGCTCGGTGTTTTTATATAATTACTTGGATAAAAAAATTTACATTTTTAAATAAAATGTTTGTATTGTTCACTAGATTAAACCTTCAACAAAATTGCACATATTAATGGATTTATTAAGAATGAATACGGGATGATTTAACATTCTTTGAAGCAAAAACAAACCATTCTAAACGACACTGTAAACACAATTTGTAAACATTGGCCACATCTTATTTTACGTTTTTTTTTGTACAAAAAATACGTTAGAAGCATCGCAAGATTTACTAAAAGTAATAAAAGCCCTAAAATATTTTATTTTTCTGCTAAATAATAATAAATTTAAGTTAAAAAGGTTTTATTATTTATAGGTTATATTATTTCCAAAGGTTTATTTAAAGTCGCTCCGAGTCATTTATAAATCTATAAGTCGCACTTGTTCTTTTCTAGTTCATTAGATAAAGACGTAGGTGTAACCGAGTGTTCAGACGTATTTCCTAAGCAACCAGCAGAGACAGCAACACTTCTGAGCTCCAACACTCCAATGCTATTTTATCTCTTTCTACTACCATTCTTGATTCAATTACGTATTTCCTTAAAGTTCGTAAACTCTACCTCTAGGGGAAATGTTTTCATAACAAACAACAAATAAACAGGCTTCACGTTCGATACGCTCACAGTATACGGACATCGAATCCTTTCTTAATAAATCCATGCACATATTAGTTTTCTAAGCACATAAGATTTAGTATTCATCATCTTATTCCGAAGGTCAATGTCGCCTAATTAACAGTCGAAATCAGTCAAGTTCAAACAAATTGAGAGTAAATTAACATTCCAAAACCGTTTTTGTACGTTTCTGTTAGTGATTGGATAATTTGTGTGACGCAAATAGCGTTTTCGGGGTACCATTCTTGTAAAACTTGTTTCGTTGCCAAAAAAAATTCTAATCGAGATTTTGCGTCAATTAGTCGGATTCCGAAAACCCAAAAACATGATTACTGGCAGCATCAGCAACAAAACTCTATTGTATGGAAAGTAGTATTTTCATAATAAAAATTTTCAAAATATTAGGGGTGTTTGTTTACTTTTGTTCGTTTGTTCTCTATACTTATCAATATCATCAATCATATTAAAGAAATTATATACATATATATTATCGACATTTTGAACTGAATAACTCATTTTTACCAAAAAATGCAGTTTTATCGTTTTTCCCGGCGGCTTTTCAATGTGCCACATCACATAACTGAACACCTGGCAACAGCCGTTCTCAAAAAGTAGGTGCGGGCTCTATAGTTGGCTAGATTAAAGGTACCTAAACCCTGGAACCCCTAATTGCTGTAAAATGTTAATAGTAATATATCCTCCTTATTTATAAATCTATGGGTTTTTATTTAAAATTACATTTCCTTTTTGAAAAGCGAAACTTCCGCCATAAATCTATACGTGTCGCCCGAAAGTAAAAAAAAAGATAAATTGATAAGAACCAGTTAGAGCAGTTACAACGTAATATTCGCAAGGGAACATTCTCACATTAATAAACATGATGGGAGTAAACAATGTTCTATTACAGCTGATGGTTTCAAGAACTAGAAATTATTTTGCTTGTATTGTTGTGGTTCAAAGCACATCACGCTTAAAAAATAAATGTAAGTGATGAAGAGGTTATGTAATAGGAAGTGTCTTGTACTAATAATGTTAATTTTATTAGTCTCCATTATCAGAATCACTATCATCCATATTTCATTATCATTAATAAATAGAAAACTGTAGTTTATACAAAAAATTATTGAAAGTATTAAGAACATGTAAAAAGAAAATGGTTATAAAATAGTAAATAATATAATGTAAACATCTATTTATTCATTCACAATAGATAAATGATCTATTTCGTCAGTACCATGAAAATTAAAATTTAAACAAATACGCAGCTAAATCACAGAATAACATCTTACAATATATACAACTATAAGTAAATCAATCTTAGTAGAATTCAAGCTAAGTACTAACGCACACGGGAGTTAAAGGAATGGGGGTTGTGAGGGGAAGGGAAAACATCTGCAAGCAATTTGTTCCATAATCTGGAGACACTAGGTATGAATGAGTTGAAGAAGTGGGATGTTCTAGGCTTTTGTAAAGGGATGCATACGTAACGCGCCTCTTGTCGTTAGGAACAGTCGAGGGAATTATAGCTTTAATTTTGTTAGTGAGTTTTACTAACTACTATTGTTTAAAATTGTTTAATTCCTACTTAAGTTAAGCTGCTGTATGCAACGGTTATGCCGTGTAGTTTGTCTTGCCTTGTTTTCAGGTTACTCCCTGGGAATGTTGATTTACGTGACTGCCTTTTATCTCGTCCAAGTCAGCTTGTTCATTGGCTCTCGTAGCTTGTGATCTGATTTAACGTTGTTCTTTTTTTGTGGCCCTGAATTTCGTTTTCTTCCCTATGTATAGACGGTCGTTCTTAATCTATTTATGCTAATTAATTGGTTTTGCCTACCTTTTTTTATTTCCGTAAAGTGTTTTGTTTACATTTTCTCTCGACATTGGATTGGATTTCATTCCTATGTTTTTCACTCCCGCTGTGTCCTGGATTCCGCCCTTGCTATTTAACATTCTGTATTATTTAAACGGCATTCGTTTTCCCAAATCTTGTTTTAAATTCTATAATTAATATAATTCTTATATTGACAGGTTAGTTGGCTCAATTTGAATCGCCAATACTTTTACTGCGCACGCCTTCCTGTGACATAGATTTCGCCCATTGCGTTAAAATGAGTTAAAATGTCGTGCGCAAGCTATGTATTTCTTAATGGAACTTTAAATACCACCAATGCATTGAAGTTTCGACGTCGTTGGGTGTATTAAATATCATTGCGAAAACGGGCAAAATCTAATCAGAATGTTTTCAAGCCTTTTCTAACATTGACATTTGGCAACCCCGCATGACGATTGTGCGCGATGGTCGCCATGTGAACGATGATAGTGACACTTGTCATCCCCATCATATCACCGTCTTTCTTAATCCCATCACTCGCTAATCTTTTTTTGATGTTGGCGCGTAGCGGCAGGACTGTTTATGATTGAATAATTTTATCTGTTCTTTGTTACATGATCTAAGGGTTTTTTGTTGCTTGCCGAACGATCAGAAATGACGGAAGCGAGCGAGCTTTTTCTATTAAATTGAATTAGTTTTCCATATCTGCTTTTAAATTTTTTTATTATATTTAATCTGGTAACTACTACATAACATAACCTTCAGTTTCCATAAATAATGAATATACAAAAAATCACGTTTCGTCTGGTATGTAGGTATGTATGACGGAATAATTTATTTTATTTCGTTAAATTTGCAATTTAAACAACTTTTCAGAGTAGTACAATTAAAAACAGCTAAGTTTGTAATCCAAATTGCATAAGTATATTGCAAATAATATGTAGAATTTTGCTGACTAATCCATTTAATTGATATTTTATAACTACTTTTTGAATTTTCAAAAGAAAAACCTAATATATTGGCTTTTTTATTTGGATAACGTTTTATTTAGAATTTTTAAAATTGTCCAATATTATCATTATCAACCCGGAAATAAACCAAGACACTTTAGCACGCAATTTTTATGTCTTTTTCCTCGCGTTCCACAAAATCGTTCGAGCACATCCGAGCTATTTAAAGTATTTTTATCTGAAATAAT
The DNA here is from genome assembly GCA_963971165.1 of Philopedon plagiatum. Lineage (NCBI taxonomy): Eukaryota > Metazoa > Arthropoda > Insecta > Coleoptera > Curculionidae > Philopedon > Philopedon plagiatum. The sequence continues at coordinate 140,306,101 of OZ020190.1, read as the reverse complement.
GGTACCGCGATACGGGGGTCATGATTTCTCGTGAAATCGCTTTGTAGACAGGGGCGAACCGATTTGGGGGCGGTGCCGACCCCCTCAATACTATGGAAAATTGAACCAGTGGAGATATTTGAATGTCTGTCATTTGTACTGTTCTCTTAAGTAGTCTTAGGTGGCTGAAGAACAAACCATGACCCGAGACAATAGACTATTTTTAATTCTGGTCCGCATGCTCTTATGCGATTTCTGTCAGGGACGGATCCAGGATTTAGGAGGGGGGGGTCTAGTTGGCTGTACTTAAAGCGTTGCTAAAACTTAGACATTTACCCCCAGATTCACAAAGAACTTTTAAGACTTAAGGTTTAAAAAAAGATCTTTGTATATTATAGTACGAAATATTAATTTATTGATAGAACATTCTTAGCAAACACTAAAAAATTATGATGTTATGTTGTTTTTGGCCGGTCAATGGGGGGAGGGCTTGAGCTCCGAATCCCCGTCCGTCCGGTTGCACAAATAATTTACACAAATCACGAATTAAACTATACACTTGTGTGACAGCACTTATGTTAACGTCATTGCCAAAAATGACTCTAAACGTAAATTCATTTTACTACATGATTAAAAGTTTTGTGCAACCCGCTTTAAGTCAGTTTTTAACGTAATCCTTATGAAATTTCTTCGATTTTTTCAACCTAATTTTATAGGATTTAAAAATCATTTATTTCCCTCATTTAGTTATTTGTTTTTTATTCAACATCACTTACAGTTTACAAAACAATTGCTTGCACCGTTCCTTGAAGCGATTAATATCCATTAAATGTTAAGATTTAAATTAACTTGACAAGAAACTGTAATAAACAAAAGCGACCGCTAATTAGGAAATATGATTTTAGCAACTCATGGCGACAACATACGAGGGATGTACGTACAGTATTTATTGTCTCTAACATAGGCGTTGGAAAAAAGTTGCCATAACAACACACCATATTTATTATTTATCTGTCAAACGAAGTGTCACAACAGGTTTTTGTATCTTTATTTGTTAGCACGTTATATGAAGTAGAAGCTGTGCAAAGATTTCGAAAAATGGAGAGAAACCACCACCACTTCAGGAGCGAATTTGGCGTTGTTTAACAGTAATGCAAATCGTTTTCTGGATCGGTTTGTTACAGTTGATGAAACGTGGGTTCACCATTTTAATCTCGAGTCTAAACTCCAAAGTAAGGAATGGCGACACCGAGGATCTCCATCCCCTCGCAAATTTAGGGTCCAGCCTTCAGCGCTTAAGATTATGGCTACAATTTTCTGGGATGCTGAAGGAATTTTATGCATTGATTACCTGGAACGTGGCGACACAATCATGGCTCAGTATTATGTAACATTAATCAATAAACTTCATGATTGCATTAAAGAAAAAAGAAGAGGAAAGTTGTCTCGTGGATTTCTCTATCATCAGGACAACGCTCCAGTTTATAAAAACCGTGTTTTCTTAAACGCAATTCACGATGGTGGTTTCGAACTGATGACGATGACGCATCCACCGTATTCACCCGACCTAGCTCCTAGTGATTTTCCATAACTAAAAGAAAATCTTCGAGGAACCAAATTTGGCATCGATAATGACGTTATGACAGCAGTTCAAGAATTCTTCTGTAATCAAAACCTTGAGTTTTTTGAAAAAGAAAAATAATTTTGTTTTATATACTAGAGACTGTAAATACTGCACAGCCCGCGTAATTCAAGACACATTTTTTTTAATTTAGTAAGCTTGCGTTGCAACAACACACCAGTTTTCGAACGTTGTTTGAGGTGTTCGACCGTGTTCGCCCAAATGATTGTAAATTGTAAAAACGGTTTAAAAATTAAACACTCTGCCTGATGGCAACTTTAGCAGAATTCTGCACAAAAGTCTGTTTTTATAGTTTGTATCTTGGTCATGCTTTCCCTTTTTGATTTTATGGAACTGACAACACGTCGCGACACATTGGAATAAAAAAGTTTCATGTGGATCACGGAAATCACGGTCATTTTCAGATACAGCGTTGCAAAGTTTTAGCTCTTTCAGCTTTGCTTAATTTTGTAATTAGAACCATTAAAACTGTTGTAAAAACTGAATCAGAGAATACGAAGTCTATCCAGGATAAAAATTTTACTATTGGTAATAAATTTGTCCCATATTTAGTACTCCAAGACCTATCGGGGTACAGCTAGTACATAGCTGCACCAAACTGCGTAGGTAGGACTTTATAATACTATAAAGACAACAGAACCGTTTACAGATATAACAGATTTCGTTAATAATACTACTTCAAAGCAGATACTTAGACTTTGGGGAATATAATCCTGGCATAAAACCGAATCGGTTCTATCGCTCCACGATGAACACAAGATTGACTGAAATGAAATTGCATACGCTTGGTTCCATCGGATTGAGGTTTCACGATATACCTACCTATGCACACTGACTGAAATAAAAAATAAATAATTTAAACAATAAACATTGTCACGGTACGTTAGGGACGGTTCTTCGAACCGGACAACAACGTTCAGAATAAATTTGTAACTGCCTGTTGTAAATTCGGCTTTCAAGAGTTAACGATCTAATTGGGAATTATTAGACGTTTACACGCTTATAAGCCCGTGAAATACCGCATATCGGACTGTACACAGCTATTTTGGAAAGTCTATTTTCAGACAATTTCCGATAATATTTTCAGAATAGATTTTATGAGGTGCATGATAGTGCATCAATGTAAACAGCGGTTTTGAGTGTTGTTCTTATTAAAATTGATGTAGGTATATGTATATCCAGGCGCGGCCCGTGAGTTTTTTTACAGGTGGGTCAAAATTTTGTGTGCACCTAGTGATATCAACGCAACAAGCAAAATACGCTTTTTTAATTAAGGAAGGTTTTTTTTAATAATGTGCCTAGTTTGCCAAAAAAATATTTACGTACAAATCAACACCGCAAAAATCATAAAATAGGTACTGTAGTATATTGAATATTGCTACTCTAGATGTTTATGACTTTTAGCATTACTTTTTTGTGTGTTTTAGTAGTCTAAGATTATTAACGGCTGCCCGTTTTGATACGTTTAGCGTCTCCTCAATATAAGTCGCGCCTCGTATTAAAAACCTAGAATAAATGGATGGTGTTTATTCTGGGCTAAAAGTATGATTATTCGTAAAATAAAATTAGGAACGCTGCCGAAACTCCGTTTTTTTAATAAATACAATACTGGCGGCTAGACATAGTAATACGTTCTTTGTCTACGCACCCGCGGGCTGCCAGCTGCAGTAGATATGAGATTACCAATAATTTTAAAAATATTTTATCGAGGTATAAGTGCTAACTGGTTGCCAATACCCCTTTTAGAGCCGATCTAATTTTTTAAATAACAAGAATTTAAAAAAAAAGTCTTCCCCAGCACAGCCTCGAACCCACGACCTCTTGGTTAACTCTCTTTTATAACAATATCTCGGTTAACTCGCTGAGATTCTACCTCTGGACTACGCTGCTAATGTGAGAAATCCTGTCCGATGCCGTTATATTTGATGACTAACATTGGCGTGGCTGAGGTCGTATGTCTATATTTGTATGTAGCCGCTAATTAATACTACATTAATACAATGTGCATATTAGGTACCTAATTAGTTTTTCTTTGTCCAACCCAAAGAGTTGAAAGAGTATATTTCACGGGGCGGTTCGAGTGTAATTCCATAGTGGGAGGGGCTCGATATTATTGGTGGGCCGTCGACAAATTTTGTTTTAACTTCCTAAAGCACGAATGTCTGTTTCTCTCTTAGTTTTAATGAATTTATATCGTCCATATAAACCTATGAGGCCAATTTAAAAACGACCCAGCCCGGAGCAAGCTTGGATATCTTTCGACGATGGCTTGGCTTGATTTTTTCTTGGGGAGTTTTCGCATGGAACATGCACTTTTTTGAAAGAAAAGTTTGGGTTTAAAAATAAATTATTAGGTGGATCATTGAAAATAAATTTAGGTGGGTCATTGGCCCAATGACCTTATGGACGGACCACGCCTGCCTATATCTACTTTTTTCAGAAACTTGGGTCCTATTAAGTTTTAATTTTTAATTTACATCGTCCATATAAACCTATGAGGCCAATTTAAAATACGACCCAGCCCGGAGCAAGCTTGGATATCTTTCGACGATGGCTTGGCTTGATTTTTTCTTGGGGAGTTTTCGCATGGAACATGCACTTTTTTGAACGAAAAGTTTGGGTTTAAAAATAAATTATTAGGTGGATCATTGAAAATAAATTTACGTGGGTCATTGGCCCAATGACCTTATGGACGGACCGCGCCTGCCTATATCTACTTTTTTCAGAAACTTGGGTCCTATTAAGTTTTAATTTTTAATTTACATCGTCCATATAAACCTATGAGGCCAATTTAAAATACGACCCAGCCCGGAGCAAGCTTGGATATCTTTCGACGATGGCTTGGCTTGATTTTTTCTTGGGGAGTTTTCGCATGGAACATGCACTTTTTTGAAAGAAAAGTTTGGGTTTAAAAATAAATTATTAGGTGGATCATTGAAAATAAATTTAGGTGGGTCATTGGCCCAATGACCTTATGGACGGGCCGCGCCTGCCTATATCTACTTTTTTCAGAAACTTGGGTCCTATTAAGTTTTAATTTTTAATTTACATCGTCCATATAAACCTATGAGGCCAATTTAAAATACGACCCAGCCCGGAGCAAGCTTGGAGGATATCTTTCGACGATGGCTTGGCTTGATTTTTTCTTGGGGAGTTTTCGCATGGAACATGCACTTTTTTGAAAGAAAAGTTTGGGTTTAAAAATAAATTATTAGGTGGATCATTGAAAATAAATTTAGGTGGGTCATTGGCCCAATGACCTTATGGACGGGCCGCGCCTGCCTATATCTACTTTTTTCAGAAACTTGGGTCCTATTAAGTTTTAATTTTTAATTTACATCGTCCATATAAACCTATGAGGCCAATTTAAAATACGACCCAGCCCGGAGCAAGCTTGGATATCTTTCGACGATGGCTTGGCTTGATTTTTTCTTGGGGAGTTTTCGCATGGAACATGCACTTTTTTGAAAGAAAAGTTTGGGTTTAAAAATAAATTATTAGGTGGATCATTGAAAATAAATTTAGGTGGGTCATTGGCCCAATGACCTTATGGACGGGCCGCGCCTGCCTATATCTACTTTTTTCAGAAACTTGGGTCCTATTAAGTTTTAATTTTTAATTTACATCGTCCATATAAACCTATGAGGCCAATTTAAAATACGACCCAGCCCGGAGCAAGCTTGGATATCTTTCGACGATGGCTTGGCTTGATTTTTTCTTGGGGAGTTTTCGCATGGAACATGCACTTTTTTGAAAGAAAAGTTTGGGTTTAAAAATAAATTATTAGGTGGATCATTGAAAATAAATTTAGGTGGGTCATTGGCCCAATGACCTTATGGACGGGCCGCGCCTGCCTATATCTACTTTTTTCAGAAACTTGGGTCCTATTAAGTTTTAATTTTTAATTTACATCGTCCATATAAACCTATGAGGCCAATTTAAAATACGACCCAGCCCGGAGCAAGCTTGGATATCTTTCGACGATGGCTTGGCTTGATTTTTTCTTGGGGAGTTTTCGCATGGAACATGCACTTTTTTGAAAGAAAAATTTGGGTTTAAAAATAAATTATTAGGTGGATCATTGAAAATAAATTTACGTGGGTCATTGGCCCAATGACTTTATGGACGGACCGCGCCTGCCTATATCTACTTTTTTCAGAAACTTGGGTCCTATTAAGTTTAAATTACCGACATTTACTAATTAATAATTTCGTCATCATAAGTTTTTAGTAATTTATTTCCATTGCATGGTGACGAAATTTAGAGTGACAGTAGCAACGTCGCTCCACGTGGTGTCGGTCGGCTGGTTAACCTGATGAATCTGAAAGGCGTAATTTTGTGTGTGTATGTTCCAGGCAGGTCGGACATTACCGGGTGAGTCAACGATTGCGCTGAGTAATTTTATACCTTGAAGATAAGATTGGTCAATAAAAGGCTTCTGTGTTAGGGTATGGTTGTATATTCTGCACATTTTAAAAATATTTTGAATTATACAGGGTGCGTTCAAAAAGTAGGGGGACACCCTGTATTTGAATGGATTTTTGATTTCCACTTGTAATTTCATAACTTTTTCACTATTCGTTTAATATACGAAAAAGTCATAGTTTTCGACTTATAATCAAAATTTACCATTTGCAAGCATCTCTTTGTTGTGAAAATACTACTTAAATCTTGACTCCAAGGGATTCATAATTTGTATCCTGTGTAAATTAAGTCAAAAAAGCATCCACTATGAAATATTTGACATCTCATTTACAGGTTGTTTTATTCCTGGATCCAAAGTCAGAAAACTTTTAATTAAAAAATGTTACCAGCTTGCTTGCTGAAGGTCAATGGCTTGAACAAGTTCGGCAATAAAAAATACATGCATACCTAGTCCCTATTTCGACCCCAAAGGAGGAGCTATATTTATTGGTATTATTTATTTATTTCTATGGTTCAAAAGCAGAGACAACAATATACGAAATGTTTTAAGTATGAATCATGTAACCTTTGCCAATATTGTGTAGTAAACAATACTTACTTTTATCATCCATAATTAATAATTAACTTTATTGAATACAGCTGTTTGGTAATTGAATAATAGGTATTGCGATTTTGTACACCTGTGATTCTTTAAAATTATAAAGATGTTCCCAACATAACAACATAATACGAGGATGGGATGAAAAGTTTCCAACCTTTCTGTTCTAGGTCAGAGAGGGCGCAGTTTACCGTAATATTGGCACATGTTTACGCAGCCATACTCTTTGTTCGTATACCATTAGAGTAGTGATGCCGCAGAGACGAAACATTCTCGTTTCTCGTCTCAATGAGACGAGAGGACGAATTTCTCTCGACAGAAGGCTTGAGACGAGAGAATGTTGCGCATTAAGGAAAACAAGTATGGTATGCTGTGACGTTTATACCGACCCAAACTCTTCAGATAATCCCAGATTCCTTATTATTGATAAATATTGACTGAGTACACACCATATAAAATATTGTTATTATATGTAGGTATTACTACTTGTTTGAAGAACAATAATTATTTAAATTTACATACCAGTATCACAGTACTATAACGTTACATCATGGGGCTTGTAGGTGCTCCATTGTTTATTTTTATTGTGAACCAAGCTTGTTATTGTTGTTAAAATTTATATTGTATAGATTAATGGGGTACTATCTGAAGTTTCCAGTTACGAGTATTCCGAAGGGTGTGCCCCAGTCAAGGAAGTTGTAGGAAGGGGAAGAGGAAAAAGCATATTTCCATTTGAAGTTATAGAAATATTAACCCTAAATTGCGACCAGGGGATAACATTTTATACAGAACTATGGATGTTATGTGAAAAATAAACTATTACAATTTTTATACTAGGTGGAAAATTGACAAAAAATAAATTCTGTCCATGCGCTTTGATTATTGTATTGCATTGCTACTTTTTATTATACTCATATCGCGAAGGAAGTTCCGTGCAAATATTTTTGCAGATTTTTTTGTTCTTTTAAATAAACATTTATTTTGTTGTAGAACTAGGCTTGGGGAGAGAATGATCAGCATGAACTCAACCCTAGTGGAGACAGTAAGCATCAACTATGAGGATTTCAACGAAAGTTTTCTTACCTGCGGAACTTGCTTATGTAAGTATGTATAAAAAAATAATTTCAAAAATGTAAATACTATCGAAAATAATAATGCCTCTAGAAGTAGAGAAGATGGTATGGAAAGAGTGTAGTATTAAGGTTTTTAAACATGAAGAGGGACACCGGAAAAATCCCCCTTGATGCCCCGTCCCCTCTTATCCTAACTTGATAAATGTAATTATTGAATCTGATCAAAATTTTTTCAAAATAGGATATTGTATAACAAGTTTGGAAAATGACTCTTTCCACACGAGTGAGATGTATATGTATATTCTACAAAACTTTTAACTTTTGACTACTGAAAAAAAAATTTTTTTTTAATTATGAGGCACCCCTATCGTAAGTGCTTTATTATATACATATATACCACTTTCATCCTAAATAATGACAAAAAAATAGTGCCATTCATTTTTCAGGCTAGCTACAGAAGAGAAATACAATATACAGGGTGTTACAAAAAGATGTTAAGAAATTTTAAGGGTACATTCTACATCTACTAATATGAAAATAAGTTTATATAAACATGGATCCTCAAACGCTTCTTTTTCGAGATACAGGGTGATTAATATTTTCTTTTTTAAATGTTTTTTTTTTAATTTCTCGAAAATTCGTTAAAATATTGACTTGAATTTTGGTACACGCCAATATGTAATCAAAGGGCAGTTTTACGTGCCAAAATTTATTTTCTAATGTACTTGCATCGGTGGCGTGCGTGCTAGTAACTATTTATTTTGAGCGGGAAAAATGGCAAGCCACTGATTTTTTGAAAAATTGATATTCTTTTAAAGCCCAATTAATTCTGCGTCAAAAATGTTTCTTAAACTTTTTCGCTGTTTCGAGATAAAAATTAATTTATTTCTTACAAGAAAATCATATAATGAAAATAATTTTTTTTATCATATTTTTAGTTAGTTTTTGATTTAAGTTTATAGTAGATACTGGAAATGGCTTCCCTGGGGTTCAATACATGCTCTAATATATTAACGCAATTTTCGAGAAATTAAAAAAAAACATTTAATAAAGAAAAACCCCGTATCTCGAAAAAGAAGCGTTTGAGCATCCATGTTTATGTAAACTTATTTTCATATTTTTAGATGTAGAATCAGCCCTTCAAATTTCTTAACATTTTTTGTAACACCCTGTACATAAGATAATTTTTTAACATGTGTGATAAACCTATATACCTTTCCCTTTCCCTAGATCTCCAATTAATCTTAGACTGGGGTGCCAAGAACCTTGTTCAGTTCAACGCCTCCAAAACCCACTGGGGTGCCAAGAACCTTGTTCAGTTCAACGCCTCCAAAACCCAGTCTTGCTCCCTCTCACGCAAAAAATCTGGCACCTCTTACCCCATCCACATGAATGACCAGGTCCTACAAAACAATGAAACATTCGAACTTGTTGGCGTCGCTTTTGAACATGATCTCAGCTGGCACAAACAGATTACTTCAGTAGCCACATCGGCAGCTAAAAAGCTTGGTTTTCTCTTTCGAGCCAGAAAATACTCCCCTTCCAACATATACACTCTCTATGTTTCCCAAGTAAGACCTAACCTAGAGTACTGCTCTCACATCTTGGGAGCGGCATCACCTTCGACGCTTTACATCCTTGATTCTATCCAAAAGAGAGAGCCATTCGACTTATCAATGACCCAGCCCTCACGAAAAAACTGCAGTTGTGAAAAAATTGATTTCAGTGGCCTATGAAAAGTTTAGGCGAGAGGCACCTCGCGTCGACAGATACAGACACAATTAAATATTTGTTTTGGATTTGATGACTCTTGTTTATGTATCGTGGCTACGCTAGGCAGTATGTTACACTATTTCCATAACATCTTGCAAAACCCTGACACAGATTTAGACGACAACAATTTTTTTTAGGAATTACGTACTTATGCTCAGTTGTATATGTTCAAAACAACAACAAAACAAACCTAATATTGACCCTAATGAATAAAAATTCAGCAATTACTTGAAGCAATTACTTTTTAGCAAAAGCAATTGCTTGACTAGCAAATGCTATAAGTAAAAGCAATTGCTGGATCTGGATATGAATAAAATTTTGAAGCAATTGCTGCTTTTCTTACACCTCTGTAGCAATTGCTTATTCAACACAAGTTCAGACGTGCCTTATCCACTCTTTCAGATGTTCAGTTTGGTGCCTAATTTGCAATAGAGTTGACGTAAATACAACAACGTTGGTCTAGTACAAGTAATCTGTTACGTTTTTGTGGAAAATAGAAGACTTATATTTGTGATATGGCAGATTTCAGTGAAAATGAGGAAAGTGATAGTAGTGATGAAGAAATTAAAGACAAGCAATTGATATTTGTCCACAAAGTGAAGGAACATAAAATCGTTCTTAATAAATGAAATGACGAATCATATTTGTTGTCAGATCGTTATTTTGTGCGTTAATTCCAAAATCATCATCTTGATTCGAGTACTGAAATCCTTCATCATTTAAATGTTTAGCGATATTATGAAGCACAACGCAGGCAATTGTCGTGGATGGAATTTTTTGTACTTTATTTCTAATTTTATACTGAAGGACAGGAAACCTTGCTTTTAACTGCCCAAAACATCGTTCAATTATGATACATTCACGGCAGAAAACGTTATTATAATTTTGCTGCTCTTGGGTTGCAAGGCGATATGGAGTAGCCGTCGTCTCCTAATACTACGCATTCTTCTGTGCTGTTTTTAAGAATGTTGTATATATTAGAATTTTTGAAAATTCTGCTATCGTGCACAGAATCTGGCCATTGACCGTCTACACTTGTAAAAATTTCTTGTGCATTACAAGTTGCCTGCGAGTTGATGCTGGGGTACCCTTTTTGGTTTATATATTCCTCACCGAATTCTTGAAACTTTGGAATCCTGACGTGTGTACAGTCTATCACGCCGATGGCATTTGGAAACCGGTATCTCTCTGACCACAACCCTTTAGCTTCCACAACAGCTTCAGCACTTGTAGGAAATTTAATAAAAATATTCCAATACTGCATCCATTACAGAAGTGTATGTCGTACTAGTAGTTTGGTGAACACCGAGTTCTTCACCTACAGAATTGGAAGCCCGGATCCGACACTTGCCGCAGAAAGACTTTAATCTTATTTATAGGTGATAGTGCCCCCCTCGCCTTTCACCAGTATCAGTCAAAAACTAATTTGCCAACCACTCAACATTTTCGCTGTCAAATCGATATAACTTTCTGAAACCATCATATCTGCAATTTTTGCGTACATTGTAGATTTTTCTTTTACGGACGTTCATATATTCAGCCATAATTGAAGATACAAATTAAGAGAAACTCACGTATATGCCCCGGAAAACCAAAGTTGACTGCTACCAAGCAAATGATGCAGGGATCGACCTACCTTAAAAAGTTGAAAGCAATTGCTACACTAAAACAAGCAATTCCTTAATTTATTCATCACATTTTAAGCAAACGATAGCAATTGCTTCTATTTTTTAAGAAAAAGCATTGACTAGAAGCAATTCCTGCACTTTTAAGCAATTGCTGGACGCAAAAGCAATTACTTTAGTTTTTATTCATTGGCTTATAAGCAATGACTTCGATTTTATAAGAAACAGCAATTGCTACATTTTTATTCATTAGGCTCATTGTAGTTAACGGAAACCTGTACAACCGAGCATAAAAGACTATATTATGGTGTATATATTTTTAAAATTACATATTGTTAATTATAGGGTAGTCAATAGATAGTTCAAGTAGGTCACATTCTAAGAGGAAAGGACCTTTTATATAAGTACTACTATTCCTTGGACTGTGACAGACTTGTGTATTTTTTGATCGCGTGGTGGTAAAAATAAAGAGGTCCCGCTAAAAATGTGAAATAAACCATCATTTCAGTAACAAACTAACATACCTACATTATGCAGTCGTTGCCGTAAAAGTCTACTTATTAAACTTTCAGTACTAGTGCGGAAAAGTGCAACTTTCAACACGCATATAAAGGCGGAAAGTAGTTACTTTCTGCACGCTCGTAGAAAAAAATATTTCAGATTTATTTGGATTATATACATAACAGGCGCGGCCCGTGCGTTTTTTTACAGGTGGGTCAAAATTTTGTGGGCAACTAGTGATATCAACGCAACAAGCGGAATTTTTAATAATGTGCCTAGTTTTGCCAAGAAATTATTTACCTACAAATAAACCGCAAAAAATCATAAACTGTATATTGAACATTGCTACTCTAGATGTTTATGACTTTTTTCTGTGTGTTTTAGTACTCTAGATTGTTAGCGGCTTCCCGTTTTGATACGTTTAGCGTCTCCTCAATAGAGGTCGCGCCTTGTACTAAAAGCCCAGAAAAAATGGATGGTGTTTATTCTGAGCTAAAAGTATGATTATTCGTTAAATAAAATTAGGAACGCTGCCGAAACTCCGTTATCTTTGGCGACTAGACATAGTATACACTCTTTGCTCTTTGTCTACGCACGTGCAGGCTGCCAGCTGTAGTAGATATGAGATTGCCAATAATTTTAAAAATATTTTACCGAGGAACAAGTGCTAACTTGTAGCCAATACACCTTTTAGAGCCGATCTAATTTTTTAAATAACAAAAATTAAAAAAAAGTTTATCCTAACACAGCCTGGAACCCACGACCTCTTGGTCAACTCGCTGAGATTCTACCTCTGGACTACCCTGGTAATGTAAGAAAACCGGTCCGATGCCGTTATATTTGATGACTAGCGCTGGCGTGGCTGAGATCGTATTTATAATTTTTTATGTTAAACGCTAATTGATAATAAATTAATACAATGCAAATACAATGCGCATATTAGCTACCTAATTAGTTTTTCTTTTTCCAAACTAAATGTTTTGAAAGAGTATATTTGAGTGTATTTCCATAGTGGGAGTGGCCCGATATTATTGGTGGGTCGTCGACAAATTGTCTCTCTTTTTAACTTCCTAAACCGCGTATGTCTGTTGCTTAGTTTTAATGAATTTATATCGTCCATTTAAACCTATGGCCCATTTAAAATACGACCCAGCCCGGAGCCAGCTTGGATATCTTTCGACGATGGCTTGGCTTGATTCTTTCTTGGGGAGTTTTCGTATGGAACTTGCACTTTTTTGAAACAAAAGTTTGGTTTTAAAAAATGAATTATTAGGTGGATCATTGAAAATAAATTTAGGTGTGTCATTGACCAAATTGACCAATGACCAAATGGCCGCGCCTGATGCATAATTGCCTATTGAAATCTCAATTTTGTTACTCCATAACTGTTATCAGTCCGTGTCCTCGAAAATCATTTATACTGATTTCGTTAAATGTTGCCTTGTTACTTAAATGATGGTTTCTGTGACCTACATCACTTAAAAATTTAGTTTATCACTTTTCGACCACTGTTAATTAGAATAGAGAACACATACAAGTGCATTTAAGCAGAAAATAGGTTGTAAATTGGTAATAAGCCGTGCTATTTTTGCTATTTTATTTTAGTTGCATTATTAAATTAACGCACTAGGGGGCATAAAGATTGACCCCCGAGATTGGCTAAATGGTGTAAGACTTAGTACTGGTTTAAATTTAGATTTTCTATTCGATCAGTTAAATTTTAAGTTTTTGTCCCGTCATTGTTCATACGGCGCGCCGTCTGAATCCAATCAATTATTTTATTATTTGGGTTCCAAATTATTTTTACCTTGAATATTGCTGCTGCAATGAATTTTGTTCTAATATTATGCAAAAAACGTACTTAAATTCCCCTTTTCATTATAAATTTGTTCAAGAAAACTATAGGGCAGACAAGTGCAAACTCAAAACAGATGGCGCCATTATAGCTTGTTCCTGATTGTATTCATTCGAGTTTTTATAATTCTTTTGTTATAATTTTGTATTTTACATTGAAAGTGAGTGAACTCAAAGCCGAATTAAAGAAATAAGGGGCTAGTTTCCGCGTCACAAAAATCCAAATCCTTAATGTCGTTTTGTTGAGAAATTATTGGAAAAAATCGAATACAAAATTAAAATTTTGATACCCTGTACCTTTGATATTATCAACTTTGGAATGAGGCAATAAATCGCATTATTTCGACATAAGGAATCTGCTGTTGCTCTGTGTACCATTACTTTTGGACCACCCTGTATAATTTGACATAACAAGTTTTGATATAATTTACTGTTCTGTTATTTTAATAATAAAGACAGCTTCCCCGTTTTTCATTAAGTTTTCCGATTACCCATTTTTTGACCTGTGCCAGTACTGCATTCAGTGCATTCAGCAAACGGTATAATCATCTTTGGTGAAATGACCTAGAAAACTGTTGTTCCTAGGACCCCAAGCCCATCAGAAAAAGATATGTTGCTCCAGTCGCGATCAATAGTGTCTCGTGTCCAACCAATACCTCCTTATAAGGAGGTATTGGTCCAACTCAGTCGCTTTTCAATGTGATTTGCTTGGGGTTGCGTGGGTGGTTGGAAGATTTTTGTAGTGTGCTACTGTAAGCGATCTTGTTTTCACTTATTCTCCGTTTTATTGGCATTACACTAATATATTCCTTTTTCTTAAGAATTTTTTGTGCTTGGTGCAGTTGTATTGTCGAATTTTCTTCAGATAATTTACAAATGATTGGACTTGCTTTTTAGTAGTCCTTCGAGTTGTAGATCTTGAGAAAACTTAAACAAATCCGCACATATTTGCTTGTATTTTCCAAAAAGATATGTTTTGAAAAAAAATGCGAAGAATTTTCTTTTTCTTTACAAATTATATATATTACAGCCGTTTTCTGCTCAAGTGTGCTTGTCCACTTTTTTCTAAATTATCAACATTCTAAGAGATTTTCGTTTCTGTTGTTGCAGATAGCATTTGGAGCGGTGCGTTTTTATTTTTATTTACTTTTTAACTCTAACCTGTAAGCTACATAATGATGTGATATTTAGATATCATGGCATACATTACGAATAATATGCGCAGTACTCCATGTTAATTGAATATATAGTATCTCTGATATGTATGGAAACGGTTGATTATTTCCCAAAGTAAGATATCTAACGGAAAATGTTAAACATGGAGTTCTTCGTATATTCATACTAACAATATGCACTGTATATACATCTCTTGGGTTAAATCAGATTCATTCTTATCACCTTACTAATTCCATTACTTTTTTTTTAATATATTGTCTTTAGCTTCTTTGTATTAAACACATGTCGATGACAGAGCTGGGTAGGATTAAGATCCTTGACTAGTGTTAGGTTTTTACATAATCTATAAATTCAAGCTAACGATTGAGGTTTATTATAATTTTTTTTATTTTGTTTTATTTTCGGTTTGGTAGTTTCAAAATAATGTTTAAGGAATAAACTAAATTCATTTTGGATAAGATTTCGTGGAGTTGCGCGTTACAGGAATTGGCCTATGCGACAGACGCATTGGACGAGTACGCACAATACAGTAGTACGAAAATGGTCTTGAAACCGTACCGTTTGATTTCGATAGTTTAAGTGTTGTTGGATGGTTTTTTTTCTGTGCAATTTAGAAAAGCAGATAATGTGAGCTCACAGAAGAATACCAAAGGAAAAAGGATTGGTAAGTCGTTTAAGCCTTTTTCCTCGTCGTTCGAAATATTTTTGATTCATATCTAATTAATGTTTAATAATAATTTTCGATATTTCGTATTTACAGTCCACTCTAAAAATTGAATTCAGTATTAAACATTACAACTAGTAATGGTCCCGAGAGTGAGGCATCCAGTTTTAAATATCCAAAAGTTAAATACTCATGTTATTGACAATCATTTTGAAGTGTTAGTTGGGTACTTAAATATATAAGAATGTATTTAAGAATGTTTTTTTTTAATTTCTTTCTTTAAACCTTTTTTTTAAGCAAATTACACTCTTTTAAAGCACGCAGACTATGCCTTTTTCTGAAATTAGAAATCCAGCCCCTGCTATCTCTAAAGTTATCATTTCCATAGGTTTCAGCATAAAACTGTTTTGTTTTGGCAGATAAAATTTCATAGAAAATCGGGATGTGCCTTGATCGTTGTGTACAAAACCATGCACGTTTTTCCATTACTGGATGTTCGGCCATTCTCAACGTATTTCTGGAGCCGGGGCCGGAAGTACACATAATAAAAGTACAAAATTGTCTTTAAAATATACCATACCGTTTGAACTTTGCTACTGAACCCATTCAGTAGCCCTATTCTCGAGTGTAAGAACGTTCCGTTGATGATGTTTCCAATATATGTAGACTACGATTGCCTGTACCCTAGCAACATCACCAGCGAATGCGTGCTCCGGTTTCCAGAATAAGGACTCTAATAGAACCCTAACCCAGCTCTGATACGTAATTAAAACCTATCTCCTAACTATTATTTCTTCCTTCCAGGCATGTACGATGGTAACGAACACACTCCAAAGCTCCTGCAGTGCTCCCATACGGTCTGCTTGCACTGCCTCACTCGGATCGCAGCCTCCCAAACGCGGGATACAGGATCGTTTCGATGTCCGATTTGCAGGGAGCTGATCACTATACCGAGAGGAGGGATCAGTGCTTTGCCTCCTTCGTTTTTAGTGAATCAGCTTCTGGATTTGATGTCGAGGCAGAGAAGAGAGGTACATATTAAGGTCGTGAAAAAGGACTGACGATGTTTTTATTATTGAACAAAATTCTTTTCTTTTTTATTCTCCACTGATTTTTAACAACTCTCAGCGACTGCTGTTGATTTCCAGCTCAACTTTATATCGGGTCGGCGTTCGTGTTAATCATTCCCATAACGCCCGGTCCAAGTAATGTAAAGAATCGAAGAAATATCTACCTTGCGTAATATTTCAGTAGTTGTTAGTCAGTCACAGACTTATAGAACACAGAAATTTAAGCTGCTAATACTTTATATAAACTGTTTAGCTATATTTTTACACTGCAAAAATAACTTACGGGACATCAGTGGCGGCTAGTGAAATTTCGAAATTGTATATCTCTGTTCCTACTTACAGGACCCGAACCAAATTTAAGGGTTTTAATAGTGAGCCCACTGGGAATGTTTTGGTAAAGAAAAAAACATTTTGTAATTTGCGAAAAAAAGTTAAATTTTTGGTGTGCCCCTCCTAGGAAAAAAATGAAAGCGTCTAGGTATTTTGTTTATTCTTTTTTCTGAACAAATTTTACATCATTTTGTCGACAGTTTTTAAATTTTGAGAGAAAAAAATGTTAGTTATAGTCATTTGAATTTTTTCTTAAATTTTATTTTAGTCTTAAAAAAATTCAAATGACTATAACTTTCTACTAACACATTTTTTTCTCTCAAAATTTAAAAACTGTCGACAAAATGATGTAAAATTTGTTTAGAAAAAAGAATAAGTAAAATACCTGGACGTTTTCATTTTTTGTCTAGGAGGGGCACACCAAAATTTTAACTTTTTTTCGCAAATTACAAAATGTTTTTTTTCTTTACCAAAACATTCCCAGTGGGCCCACTATTAAAACCCTTAAATTTGGTTCGGGTCCTGTAAGTAGGAACAGAGATATACAACTTTGAAATTTCACCAGCCGCCACTGCGGGACAGGCTTGAAATATGTCATGTTTATGTTTCTCATAACCTAACTTTCTATCAGTTATAAAAATTTTACGAGTATGAGAGAGGAAGAAAACGAGAGAGAAAAAAATGAGAGAGAAAGAACATGATTGAGAGACATAATTGATCTCTCCGTTGCAAAATGGGTTTCTGTCATCATTTTCAAATCAAATTAGATAGAATATAGTAGATAATACGCGAAATGCGAAAAGATTACAAATTTTATTTTTAAAAAGCCTAAAGTAAGCCCAATCAAAAAAAATTTAAATATACAGGGTGTTCCATTTAAAGAAACATAATTTTGATTTATTGTAAAAAAATGGTGGCATCTCGTAACAAACTGACTACGCCAATGGACTCTACCTAAAAAACTCTATAATAATCACGTTTCACCTTTTTGATATCGTATAAGATAACCGAAATGCGAGGGGTGCCCGAAAATTTAAAATCTGTAGTTTCTCAAAAAAGTAGCACAGTGTCACGAAAAGCGCATCCCTCTATCTTCACTCATAAGGGCGAAACCCTATAAAAACATCGAAAACTGGACCCCCTGTACTTTTGGAATCAACAAAAGTTTATGTATTAAAAGAAACGGTATTTTTAAATTTTATCCAATACTAGGAAATAGTCTGTCTTTTTTCACAATACCGCGACCTTCAAGAGATTTACAAATTTTTTATATTTGTGGTAACGACTGTTTTTAAAATAATATTTACTTTAAAAATTCGTGTGAGGTCTTTGTTTAAATATTTACTGCCAAGTAAACTAATTTTTAATGTTTGTACAAAATTTAGTAGGTATATAATAGGGAACTTAAAAAGGTACACAGAACTAGGACACGGTACCGCTATCAAAATTTTCAGCTTATCTTTTTACCTGTATTCTGTTTTGTTTAAGGTTATACCCAAATGTTCAGTTCACATAAACCAAGAGCTATTGTTTTGTGAGACCTGTGATACAGTGTTCTGCACGCTGTGTACAGGGGGATCCCACAATGACAGCAGCAACAGTTGCGAGCACACCATCATACCATTTTCCATTGCTATCAAAAGGATGTCCGAGATATTGTTGTATAAGGCAAACGAATGTATATCAAAGGTAAAGGAAAAATTTCTCATATATTAATAGTTATGTGTAGTTGATCAAAAAATATATTTAGTTTCAAAATAGTTGTTTTAGTTTATCTCTTTAAGTTTAGTTCTGGTTTAGCGCCTATATCTCGAAAACGAATGGATATATTTTGGTTTCGTAAAAAGCCGTCGCTAGGTAGGATCAATTAGCATTTTTTTAAAGATAACATCAATGCGACGCTTCCTGCGCTCTGGGCGTCGTGACGCTTCAAAAATATACATCGATTGCAGGGACTTCGAAAGTACATTTTAAAGTACTTTGAATTTTAAGACTTTTTTGTCATTGACCCTAATTCGATTACTTCACTCGTTTTTAAGTAATACAACGTTTTATTTAATTTTTTTTTATTAATTTTGGAAACGGATCAGTAGTGAAACTAAAATAATTCTTCACTTAATAATAATTCAGTCAATTTTTTTCAAAATTCGTTCCTTCTGCGCGAACACAACTGTCAAAATTTTTGAAAAGTTTGCTGTGGGTAACTTTTAAAAGCGTTCTTCTTGTAATAGCAGTTAATGCTGCTGTAATTTTGATTATTAGATCGGCCATATCTTCAATTGGTGTGACCCCAAAGAAAAAAATCTAAGTGTGTTATATCTGATGATCTTGCTGGCCATCTTATTGGTTCTTTGGTTCCAAACCATCGATTGAGATACTGTCTGTATATATGTATGTATATGGAAAAATGCATATACGTATTACTACTATATAGCGAAAAAATGATGAAGCAAAGACTTAGCCTTTGGAAACAATTGCTAACCAGTCATATGCCGTACTGAAGATCCCTCATAAACAACCACGTGATTTGCCCAGCCAGTGAACTCGGTATTACGTACCGCCCAGCTAATCAAAACACGAAATATGACAACATGGCCGCTCACGCCTTTCATATTCAAAAGTTCAAATTTGAATCTGATAAGCCTTCGATTTCGCTGTAGCGTTATTTTGTGAATAATCTAATAATCTTTAATTTATAATAAAATATCAGAAAAACCAGTAAGTATAAATTATTATATACTTTAAAGTACAATATTGAAATAGAGTTATAATATTTTAGATAGCAAATGAGATATTGTTTCGCATGTCGACGGTCAGTTGAAAAAGACAGATTTTGCATAGGTAGGTAATTAATTATTTAAGAAGATTTTGATTTTAATTATAATATATTATATAAAAATTAATAATTACAATAAATTATACTTAGCTATTTTGAGTTTTAATTCGAGCTTAAATAATGTGTTTTTTTTAGATTTTCAAACGATGCCTCGCTTTATTTACATAATGTTCTCATCCGTTTTGCCCCAAAATCTCAAATTGATATTAAAAATGATGTCTTCACTCTTCATTTTCTTGTGAAGACTATCCGCCGCTGAAACTGCAAGTAATTTTTTCACTTCTTGCTGCTTAAAACTGGCATTATCGGTACATTAGCTGTGTCATTATCGTAAATAGGATAATAATTAACTTTTAATCCACTTTTCACAAATAAAAACATATTTTTCTTTACTTTTGAGAGGTAAAAAGACGAAAAGGAAACCGACAAGCTCACATTTTAAACTGCTGTCAGAACGGACAGTGACAGTCCCGTCAAAAGTTCTGGTACATCACGTAGTACAACACCAAACAAAAGAATATTTTATCTTTGCTTCAAATTTTAACAACGAGTAGATTGGATGCTAACAATAGAGTAGTAATTCGTATATGGAAAAATGGCGCCAATCACGAAGTACCTTTTGGGACATCCTTTACAACGCTTGTTACACTTAAATAAATATTTTTCACAAATTTAATATGAAGCTATAAAAAGTTAAATTAGTATGATAATTGATAAATATTAGACCATTATAATAATTTTAAGAACAAATATGTTGATTCAATCTATTAGATTCTAATTTAAAAACAGCTCACATTTTTTTCGCATGTCCAAAAACGATAATTTGGTGATTTTTGGATGATTATTTTACTCATGTATTTTACATAGTAAAAATTACATAGTAACGACCTGTTTTAATAAGTGGAAAACATCTGTCTTTAAGTTTTTTCGCCTCTACCTGAACCAATCATATTACAAATTCGAACAACCTACTAGGGTTTTCAGCGGAAAACTTTTTTACCTTAAAAAATTATTGTTAGGTACAGGGTCTTCCAACGAGGACTGAACAGGGGCTCATTTTTGAGCTTCCTTGTATTTAAAGAAAAATCTAAAATAGCCAATCGATGTACTTTTTCCTGCAGAATTCAAAAATGAAATCAAAAATTTATTTGAACCAGAAACAAAAGAGTTACGCTATGGATAAGGTGTTTTGTAAATGCACTGTAAAATCAGTTCGTAAAATAATTGTAACATTACAGTAAATGCCAATCAAGTGAAATGTACATTTTCAATTAGCTTATAGGTGATTTTTTCTATATACATTTTTAGTCATGTGAAATTAAACTTTTTATGTAACGTAAAGTATAGCGCACGTTACTAATTGGTAAATATACTGAAAATTACATAATTTTACGATATTTTACGGGTATTTACAATTTAACTGTAAAACAATTGATACTGCATTTTTCCACGTTTGTTTATATTGTAAAAAGATGCGAAATACCAGGTAAGTAGACTTATAATTACTAACTTGACGTCGTATTTAAAGTCATCTGGTGATTCCCCGTCGGTCGACCGGTCGACTTCATTTCATCACGCCATTTGTAGCTTTGTTGTGTTGCGATACGCATCATTTGTGGATTCGGGAAGTTTATCATATTAGTGTAGTTAGAATTTTGATGCCCGAAAATAAATAATTCTATTAAAAAAAGTTATTTAATGGTTTTAATCAACTTTTATTTAGAATAGCTAGTTTCCATACAGTATGTCCACGGATGGGGTTGACAAGAGGACAAATGGACCAACTTCTTAAAGATAAAAAAAGAAACTGTAAATAAAAGTTTTTCTTTCTAAAAATTAAATTTACGGTAAGAAACAATTGATTTTTTTGTAGGTGATGCTCAAAATATACATAAATATGAAAATTCTATTAAATAAATCTGTGTTCTTTTTGTTTTTAAGGGAAAATATTAAACAGCAACATCTTAAATTAATTAAAATCCAAAATTGTAAAAGAAAATTTAAACTTAAATGAATTATGAATTGCAAATTACTGTTGGTTCTGTTTTGTGCTATTAATTCAGAATTCACACAGTTTAAGTTTTCTCTTGCAATTTTGGAATTTGGTAAACTAGAAAAATCAAATAAAGATGTTTCACATCTTTTCGATGTAACATCTTGCGTTGAAATAATAAATCTATTACTTTTATCTTGAAATATTTTTTGCGCACCCCATACAAAAAGTCACACTTTTCTTATTG
This sequence comes from Philopedon plagiatum, assembly GCA_963971165.1. NCBI lineage: Eukaryota > Metazoa > Arthropoda > Insecta > Coleoptera > Curculionidae > Philopedon > Philopedon plagiatum. The sequence goes on along the minus strand of OZ020190.1, from coordinate 140,284,315 downwards.
CGATTTGATTTTGGTACGTAAAAACTTTTATTAATACTGACTTTTTATGTCTAAATATTTGTTCCATTTGTCCTCTTGTCTCCCATCCCTGGACGCATTGTATCAAAATTAAGATGTAAAAGCGCATGTACTTGCATGCATACGTCCATGTAGCTTTACATTTACATACAACTAAAATTCCGAACTTGGAACGTAAAATTTTTCGTGAAACTATTAGCAATATTACATTATTATACTACTCATATACAGACATTTGCATTAAATCGCTTGTAAATATAATGAGTACGGGTGTAAATTTACATTGACGTCAACTTAAAATTACATATCGTTCAATAAAATTAACTTGCCGGAACAGGTAATTTTATACATAAAAATAGCACTCAATTACCAGCAGTTTCCATGACATGGTAGATAATTGTAATTTTTACTTGAAGCTTCAAGGCGAAATATTACCTATTAAAAAGCAAGTAATTCTACATCAAATAATTTTACAGTGTGGAACATAGCTTTTTTTATACGATTTTCGGAACGAGTGATTTTTTTTATGTCCGTTCTGATTAAAATATTTAATATTGTGACAGCTATTTTTATTAAATTTTAATGTTTTATCCAGTATAATTTAACTTCAACCTGTTTGAAACATACACTAGGTAATAAAGGTAAAATCACCTTGAAATCCTTCAAAGTCAAAAAATTTGACAAATTTACATTTTTTGACTTTGAAGGATTTCAAGGTGATTTTACCTTTATTACCTAGTGTATCTTTCAAACAGGTTGAAGTTAAATTATACTGGATAAAACATTAAAATTTAATAAAAATAGCTGTCACAATATTAAATATTTTAATCAGAACGGACATAAAAAAAATCACTCGTTCCGAAAATCGTATAAAAAAAGCTATGTTCCATTTAAAAAACACATTATCCATAGCGTAACTCTTTTGTTTCTGCTTCAAATAAATTTTTGGTTTCATTTTTGAATTCTGCAGGAAAAAGTACATCGATTGGCTATTTTAGATTTTTCTTTAAATACAAGGAAGCTCAAAAATGAGCCCCTGTTCAGTCCTCGTTGGAAGACCCTGTACCTACCGGTGAATTAAAAAGTCATATTGCTATGTCAACAAATCAACAATCATTGTCACTTTAATCTGTCAGCTAAAAGTTATTTGTTTTGTGAAACAGTCATGTCGAATACCGTTCCAAATAAAATTTTGTAGACAACATTTTTCTCTTGTATTATTCAAGTTTGTTGCTTTTTGACAATTTCGCTCGAGACATTTTATTCAAAATCACTCGACTAACGTCTCGAGGCTTTGTTAAACATGTCATTTTTCAAATTGCCAAGCAACAATCTTTTATAACAATAGAAACATTTTTTCGCCAAAATTTTCTCGTATGATATAGTATCTGACTATTTTTAAACTGATTTTAGATGGCGTTTGTTTAAAAATATGTACGCCACTGACTTTTTTACTTTTTGATAGCACATTTATATAAACAGTTAACTGCCTAATAAAAGTTTTCTCTTCATATTCTTTCGGCTTCGTTTAATCATAGGAATCCAATAGCGAATTTTATAAAAATCAATTGTAACATAAATATTCATTCGTACATGTTCTACAAAATATTATAAAAAAAACATTTGCGTCCATGTTAGTTCTACAATATAAAAATTGCAAGCGTTTCTCAGCATTTTTGATTAACAAGCTCTTAGATGGTTTCTGAAATCATTTCTTATTAAAGAAAACAAATAACCAAATAGGGTTTTTTTCGAGAAACATCGTTTTAAGAACCATTTTTTTTTAAAACCAGCTTTGTCGAAAACGGTTATACGAAATTTTCCGAAAATATTTTCTCGAAACTATATTTCAAAAGTACCTTTTTCCAAAAAATATCTTAATAGCTTTTTTAAAAGATGACCCGAGTTAAAAAAAACGCACTGTATAATAAATTTAGACTTCTGTTATGAGTCATATTATGTCCCTGTGTGGCTTTTGCGAAAAAAAAAGAGGTAATTTGAAGACCTGTTTGCATATTTGTTTTTTAATATTTGACATACTGTTTCTAAAACGTAGCTTTTTCACGATTTCCATAAAATTACTGGAACAAATGTATAGTTTTGCGTCTAATCAATGTGTAAGAATTAATTCTAATTTTATATATTATATATATTATTTGATGCAATCTCTTACAAAATATATTACTTTTAGTTAACCCAAGCCCAAGAAGGTGTGACTTCAGAACTGAACAGGTTAAATGCGGCAAAAGACAAATGTCTAGAGCATATAGATCATACGTTCCAGCAAATACAACAAGCCATAGACAAAAGGAAACAGGAAATGACAGACCAAGTTAATCAGATGTGCAACGAGAAGAAACGGGTTTTGGAAGAACAGCATGGATTGATCGAAAATGAGAAGAATAAGGTAATGAAAATTTGAAGATAAGTGAGGATTTATTTTGTATTTTACTCCCCGTTTAAATCAAAGTGTGTTTGACATTATTTTTACTTTTTTGCTTAACACTGTAGACGTAAAGAAAGTACTTTGGTTCTTTACTACTTCCAAATACCGGAAAAGATTAATGATAGAAAATCTAAGAAATAAACATTTTCCCAAAAATGGCTCTAGCAGTTTTTCTCAGATTTCGTAAATTAATAGTGCTAACCTAACAATATGCCAGTATTAGTGTTTTATTTAAATCTGTTGCAGGTGGAACAAGAATGTCAGGGCTTGCAGTATCAAGTAGAAGTAAGGAACATTACGCAAAAAATCGAAATTTTGACGGAAAAATTAGACAGCGCTTTTAGTTTGGGCGAGCCTAGAGAAAACGCGTTCCTATCCTGCGATTTTAGTCTTAACGATAGTTTAGATCAGATCCAGCAGCATTTAGGAATTTTAGGTAAATATAAAAATCATGAGAACATCTATTTTTATAAGTTCTACAAAACTGAATTTTATTATAAATGTGCCTAGTTTGCATATCTATTTTTTTTTCTTAGCTGCAGTAGTTAAATCCAATAAATTAATTGGTGCAATGATTGAAAAACAATAAAATATCTTCAGTTCAGCATGATATTTCCAGGAAAAATAAAAAAAAATAGGATGATTTATTTTTACCTGTAAGATTTTACTCAGTTATTTTTATTATTTTCAGGTAAAGTTAGAACGACCACAACTTTTCCCAGTTTGTGCACTGCCCAAATAGAGGAAAATATAATCGCGGGTATCGAGAGCTGTGTCACACTTACTACCGTCGATTACCATGGAAACGCCAGAAAAAATGGCGGTGATCCGATACAAGCTGAGGTACTTCCTGTGAGTAACTTAAAAAAATATATTTTTGATTTTCATTTTTCGCAACATCTCTGTGTTTTTTGACATTATTTTTAATTTGCAGTTAAATAGAACTTTAGTGTTTTCTAAATTGTAAATTTTATTATGGCGCATTTGAACTACTTTTCATATGCAACTAATGTTCCTAGAAATTTTATATTTTTCGAACAAAGGTTTATTTTAAAACACTCATGTTTTATTAGCTTTAGCCGTTGTATTTCATGCTAGGTTGTCTTATTTTAGGCTATGACAAAACAGACTTCTGAACCCGCTTTTGTTAATATCTCGGTGTTTTTTGACATTGTTTTTTATTTTACCGTCAAATCGATTCTTTAGTTGTTTTCTGAATTGTAAATGTTAATATGGTGTATTTAAACTGCTTCTCATGTGCAACTAATGTTCCTAGACTTTTTTTACTTTTGCTTTACCCGTTGTGAGTATTTAATACTAGTTGTCTTATTTTAGGTTATGACAGAACATACTTCTGAATTCGCCTTTATTACTATCTCGGTGTTTTTTGTCATTGTTTTTATTTTCCACTCAGATCGTTACTTTAGTTGTTTTCTGAATTGTAAATTTTAATACGGTGCATTTGAACTACTCATATGCAACTAATGTTCCTAGAATTTTTTCTTTTTTAGTTTTTTCTTCATCCGTTGTGAGTATTTAATGCTCAGTTGTCATATTTTAGGTTATGACAGAACAGACTTTTGAACCCGCTTTTATTGCTATCTCGGTGTTTTTTTGATATTGTTTTTTATTTTACAGTCAAATTGTTACTTTAGTTGTTTTCTGAATTGTAAATTTTAATACGGTGCATTCGAACTACTTCTCATATGCAACTAATGTTCCTCGAAATTTTTTTTGTTTTTTAGTTTTTGCTTTACCCGTTGTGAGGATTTCATACTAAGTTGTCTTATTTTAGGTGATGACAGAACAGACTTCTGAACCCGCTTTTCCACTTCGAATTCATGACTGTGATGATGGTACTTACAAAATATACTTCCGAGCAAGGAAAGCAGGAAGGTAAAAATTACTTATTTTTTATAATTATTACTTATTTGTATGGGAGCTAGTAGATTGATAATGGGTTCGTTTCACTTTTCCTTATCACACAGTGCGATTACTGTATTAAATAACCTTCGAGAAAAACTCACCTGACTTTTGTGAATTCCATGATGGCCATTCGTGTTCCCAATATGATTAGTAGTATAATAAGATTGAGTAAAACAGACATATATATCATTTCTAAATTTTTTGTATGAGGTTTACAGGTAGTATTGTATTGCAAAACTGTGCTACGTTTTAGGTATGGAATAAAAATATCTGTGATCGACCGACCTATTAAAGACAACCCGTTATACTTTGATGTTACTGAACACAACAACCCAGTAGCTGTTTATGGAACAAGAGGTAGCGGAAAGGTAAGTTTAAAATAGGACCAAGATTTTTTTTAATAGATAATTCCTTTGGCTACTCTTTTATTTACAAAATAAAAGTGTTTTCCATATCTATGGTGTTTGATGTTTATATGACGCAGAAAAATTATTTTGACAGGAAAATTGCCGCGATAATTTTTTTTAACCACGAATGTAGTACTGTAGCTACGGTAACAAACAATAAAATACACATATTTTATTTTTAAAATCTTGATTTTGACTGGTGAATGAAATTTTCTCTCAAATTTTTTAAGTAGAAATAAATAGGAAGCAGGCGCGGCCCGTCCATAAGGTCATTTGGTCAAAGACCCACCTAAAATTTTCAGTGATCTACCTAATAATTTATTTTTTAATTTTTTAAAACCAAAAAAGAATCTTTTGTTTCAAAGTTCCTTGCGAAAACTCCCCAAGAAAGAATCAAGCCAAGCCATCGTCAAAGGATATCCAAGCTTGCTCCGGGCTGGGTCATATTTTAAATTGATCTTATACGTTTATATGGACGATATAAAGTCATTAAAAGTAAGAGAGAAACAGACATACGCGCTTGAGGAAGTTAAAAAGAGACACAATTGGTCGACGGCCTACCAATAATATCTGGCCACTCCCACTATGGAAATACTCTCAAACCGCCCCCTAAAATATACTATTTCAAATCATTTGGTTCGGAAAAAGAAAAACTAATTAGGTACCTAATATGCGCATTGTATTTGCATCGAATTAATAATATTAATTAGTGGTTAAACATAAAAAATTATAAATACGATTTCTGTCAGGCCAGCGCTAGGCATCAAATTTAACGGTATCGGACCGATTTTCTTACATAACCAGCGTAGTCCAGAGGTACAATCTCAGCGAGTTCATCAGAAGGTCGAGGGTTCGAATCTGTGTTGGGGCAAGAACTTTTTTTAAATTTTTTGTTATTTAAAAAATTAGATCGGCTCTAAAAGGTGTATTGGCAACAAGTTGTTCTTCGACAAAATATTTTTAAAATTGTTGGCAATCTCATATTTACTACAGCTTGCGTAGACAAATATCGTATTACTATGTCTAGTCGCCAGTATTGTATTTATTAAAGAAAACGGAGTTTCGGCAGCTTCCTAATTTTATTTTACAAGTAATCATACTTTTAGCTCAGAATTTTGTTCTGTTTATATTCTGGGCTTTAGTACAAGGCGCGACATCTATTGAGGAGATGCTAAACTTATCAAAACGGAAGCCGCTAAAAATCGACTGATCTAGAGTATTAAAACACATAGAAAAAAGCCATAAACATCTAGAGTAGTAATGTTCAATATTCTGCAGTACCTATTTTATGATTTTTGCAGTGTTTATTTGTAGGTAAATAATTTCTTGGTACATTATTAAAAAGCCTTTCTTACTTAAAAATACATATTAATATACACAAAATTTTGACCCACCTGTAAAAAAACTCACGGGCCGCGCCTGGTAGGAAGCGGAAATCTTTGGGTGGCTAATTAAAATATTTTTCATTTTGTGATTTTTTTTTGTCAGGACGAACTAAATCAACCAGTTGCTGTAGCGATAGATGAGAGAGATCAGACTGTTTACGTATTAGACACGGGAAATTCTAGAATAAAAGTGCTTAACGAACAATTCGAGTGCGTTAAGCACGTTACGAACGAAGGACTGTTAGGTAGAAGTTGTACAGGTTAGTGGATATTTTAATATACAGAGTGCCCTGAAGAATTCAGCTAACAAAACTTGCATTAATTTTTAGGAATAGCAATCTCAAACAATGGTTTAGTAGTCGTAAACTGGCGGACAAAAGTAGTTACCGAACTGACCACCGACGGCGAGACCGTTAAAGCCTTTACCAACAACGCGTTCCAAGAGCCGATAGATGTCGCTGTGGAGAAGAGTTACGGACATATTTTGGTAGCTGACAACGGCATGAGTTGTGTTTTCGTTTTCGACGAAGAAGGAAAAATACTATTCCAAGTAAGGTTAAAATTAGGGATGGATCTACTGGTCGATAGAAAAAAATATAAAAACAACACAATTCTTGGAACAAATAACGATTATTACTTGTTCAAATTTCCTTTATTTATTTCCAGGTTGGCAAGAAAGGAACATTCTCTTTAATATCTTCAGTCGCCGTAGGTCCTACAGGCGAAATTTTCGTTGCTGACACCAGGGTACAAATGTTTTCTGCTAAGGGCGATTTTATGGAGGTTGTTTACGATGAAGGCAGAGGTAAAAAAATGACTATTTTCTCTAGCTAAATCAATTTAAATTTTTTTTTGATAAAGCCTGCGGCTTGTACTTTAAATGAAAAAAATTAAAAATATCGTCAAACAAAAATGTTGGGGTTTGGTATAATAAGAGCTAAAAGCTGTATATAATTTTGGTTGTGGAGATGAGAAAGAGAATGGTTTTTAAAAGTCGTTTGGCAAACGTCGATAGCATGACAAATACTAATATGGCCTACCTTGACGTCGAAGTCACTTTAACTGTTTCTTCGTGGTGGCCACCTGTTGATCCCGTGTGCTGCTCTTCCAGAATCATGGATCGGTAAAACTATCACTAGTTTGCGGGTAGTTTTAGAGAGAAATTATCTATACAAATGGGGAAAACACCCGAGAAAGTAATTGGGCCATGCGGCCAAGTCTAGCGGTCAGTACAACGGTTTTGTTAGTACTCCCTTTACGTACTATTAGCGTCCACGCGCTCTAGGGCCAGTAAATGTGTCATGTGAACACTTTACGCGCATTCTCGCGAATTTAAAATTTAGTACCAAACATTAATTGGGGACTTTACCAAATAGAGAATTAAAATATATATAAAACCCAAACAAAATACTGAAACTAACAGCGTTTCGAATTTAAAAAAAAACTGGTGTGGTGTGAATGTATCTGTATCTTATTTTATTCCATATATACACATATTATTAACGAAGGATAGAAATACATCCAGTGCGCACAAACTTGACCAAAGAAAAACGCCAAGTTTGGCCAACCAGGCGTCAAGTCTCTTTGTGCAAAATCTCCCTAATAGCTTTCGTCCTTGGGCTCGGAATCTTTAAGAGGCTCACGCCTTATTGGCGTAAACAATTTAACTAATCACGTGCCTGTCAAATATCCCCGACAAAACGACAATAAAAAAAAGAGACGGGGAGATGGAAGCAAGGGCAAGATAACATGTATTTTCAAGAGGGAAGCAAGAGAGAGATAACATTTATTTTCTATCTGGTTTTCAAAGACGTTTGGTAAATGTCAGTAATTTTTCACAGTAATAAATATTAGTGATATAAATAGTGACGAAAACGGTTTTTATGCGAATAATAATATGTTTTTAACTCGGTTTTGAATTTTCAACTTAAAACAACAAGACTCGTGTAGATAGCTGTTCGTAAAGCTGAGAATTCTTATATATACTTACGAGGCAGCAGTTTTCATCAGATCATACAACGATCTGTTTTCTAGCCATACAAAAACACATTCTCACAACACTAGGAATAAATCTGATCTAGTATAGAACATAACATATCTTATATTCAAAAGAATGTACACTGTTCAATTATTAAGATTTTCAATAAACTACCTGGTGGTCTTCGACAACTGTCGAACAGCTGTGCAAATGTTTTCTTTGTTCTTTTGTGCTATTTTAATTGGTTATTTTCTTGATAATTTAAGGTTATTTTTTTTGTTATATACACATATTTTAAGTGTTCCTATTCTGTGACATGTTCTACACCTACGGGTAAATTAATAGGAACTAATAAAGATGAGTACGAGTCATGATAAAAATAAAAGAAGATATTACACCGCGTAGGGAAAAATTAAAGAATACAAAAATACAATAATTTTTAATAATTTACTGTTTAAAGTGTAAAAAATCCCAAAAAAAACTATCCTAAAAACATGTTTCCGTCGCAAACATACAGATGTTATTCACCGCAAAAAAATATTTGACAAATTATAGGAAGAAACAAAATTCTTATTTATAACATATTTTCGGAAGACTCTGTAGGTATATATTTTAATAAGAATATGCCTCTAAGTAAAAATTATTATATAAATTATTATGCATAGTTTTATTTTATAAAATTATTTACCTTTTCTTTTCACGTAAGTGAAATATAGAAATTCATACATAGGCAGGCAATTTACCAATATCTATTATTTTAAATTAGTTTATCCCTTTATTTACATGATTATTTTAAATCATATACTTTAAAATTTGTATTATAAGCAGGAGGCAAACTATATTGCCAATAGAATTTATATAAAACCGCCTATAACTAACTTAAAGTCTATATTGCGCATTATAAATTTCAAAAATAACTCACAGCGTGACGTCATGTGCGAACCCGGACGAATTTGTAACAGTTTGGGATCATAAATATAACGAGTACGAGTATAAACTTTGGGGAATGGTGCGTCAGTGCCAACTGTGTGGAAAAATGGAATATTTTCATAAGGAACTGTCTTTTCAGAGGTTTGCTTGGTGGAATACAGGTGGCCCGGAATGTCACTACGGTGGCGCGCCGAGACGGTCTTTGTCCTACATACGCACAATGTATGAATCAAACAAAAGGCTAGTTTGAATGAACGGTTCCGTCTCCTCTTGATGAAGGTTAATAGTCGATTTAAATTTTTTATCTTAATTTTTAGGCAAAGGCAGGTACGGTGGCATCATCGTCGACTCGGAAAACCGGGTGGTTGCCAGCCGGACGGAACAGAAGGGCCGCAGTTACCTCCAAGTTTTGTGCGCGAACGACAAAACGGTAAATCAAAGCATCGATTCTTACGACTCCAAACTAAAAAGACCTGGCGGCTGTGCCGTCACCGACGATCACCACGTTATAGTGGTCGATCTGGGGAATAACTGTATTAAGAAGTACAGATACTGGTAGATTTTTACTTTTTATAATGTGTATATTTTTCTGATGGGAAATTTCAGGTAACTTTCGGCGTAAACCTATTTTTTCCACGAGGGTAAGGAGTGAGTAACAAGAGCCAATTCGTGTTTTATGTAGCTTACAAGTTTGACCAAGAACGGTCAACATTTTTGATTAAGATAAAAAAAATTGAATACTTTTTTTATTAAATATTATAGAGAGAGGAAGGACACATATGTCACATAGTGAGTCATCTTTACACTACTTCTGTCTTCTATAAAAAATGTGAAAATAATAAAAAATGTTTTTAACGAATCTTATTTGTATGATAAGTCAAATAAGACTAATTTAGAGGTTTAGGTATTTTATTTATTATTTTTTCTAAACAAATTTTGCATCAGTTTGTTGAAAATTTTTAAATTTTAAGAGAAATAATGTGTTGGTTGAAAGTTATAGTCATTTGGTTTTTTTAAAATTATATTTTTTCAAATGACTAACTTTCCCAGGGGGGACTCAGCAAAAATTCACCTTTTTTTCGCAAATTACAAAATGTTTTTTCTTGACCAAAACATTCTCAGTGGGCTCACTATTAAAACCCCTAAATTTGGTACGGGTCCTGTAAGTAGGAACAGAGATATACGACTTCGAAACTTTACCAGCCGCCACTGAGGATGACTCACTTTTGGCAATCGCCCACTTATTGTAAAAAATACAGTAATATGATCGACTTTTTCCTACAGTAATATACACTGATGAAAAAAGTTGTGAGATATTGAGAACTTTAAATAATACTATACATTTTCTGCTTATCTCTATATATTTACACACGAATAAATATACTAACCAGAATGCTATCTCTCAGGCGGTACGTTTGATCTAAGCATCTAATGCCGAGGGACCTTGAGTCAGCGTTGAAGCAAAATTTTATGATATTGCCATAGGCGTACCTAGGAAATAATATATGTTACAAACATTTTTTCTAATGTAACTGACATCGGTCGTTGCAAGTGAGATGCTAATGCTTTACAACTAATTTTAGAAGGCCTTTCGGATATATCTTCTTCAGCTTTCCTTCTACACGCATTAGAAACAGTTTTTCTATTTAATTTTTGTTCATGTGCCTCATGATTCTGAGCGCCATCGTTTCTTAAGATTACGTTATCAGGACCAACAGCATAAACTTTGGCTTTACAGTTTAACCCTCTCTGGTTACACCACACGGAAATTTCTCCACATTTTGAAACTCTTGTCTTTTGAAAATATAAAATTTTCGACGACGAGCAAATTTTTTCCACGTCCACTTTTTATTACTGAAACCGAATCAAAATGCCAATGCATTATCTATAATTTCTCCGAATATTATCAATTACATATTATATTGCATTTAACTACCTGAAGGGAAGCTCCCGCCCAATGTACCTCGACGATTAAAAGACCCTTTTGTGAAAACAGGTAAAGGAGACATTTTTGCACCCAGTTAACCTCCGCCGTAACCTATTACATATTGCAATTGCCCCAAGCCTTTATTACATGCCTTATCGTTTTACAATTGGGAATTTTCGGAAATGTTTACTGAAGATAAAGAAACATATAAATATAATATTCCAATTAACAATTGCCTTTATTAGCTATCTTTACCGTTTTTACAGTTTAAAATTGAAATTTATATTTTCAGAAATGGTCATTTTATTATAATTAGAATTTGTTCTTAGATTTCTAATTTTATAGCTTTATGTAAATATGTTATACAAAGTATTTTAAGAAAGCATGTGATTATTTCGAGAGTCGATTGTACAAGGTTATATTGTTACACCCCTATTAACTTTTTTATTTAAAATTAATAATTCTGTGTCTCAGAAACGAATATCACGAAAACGCAGCTACCTATGTCTAACTGTTACTGGAATATCCCGTAGTAACAATTAATTTGGAACACTCTGTACTTTACCTACATATGTATTATATCACCTTTCAACTTCTTGCGGGAATCTATAGAATTTATTCGCACCATCATACAGCGTGCTTTTGATACCTCTTGACGTGAAAGTCTCTACTGCACTGGCAGTTTCGGGCTAGAATTTCGGGTTAGATGCGCTCGAAGGCCACGAGCAGGCGGCGATCACGGGATCGGAGATAGCCTTCTGGTTATTATCTATTTTGTGATATTTATGTGTGTCTACCTCTCTCTGTCTGTCTGTTAATGACTGTACTGATACCAGAAATTAGTTGGGAATACTTTGTATTTGTATATTCGTCATTTATTTTTTTTTGATAATATTCACTCATAATTCCCTACTCTCTATTGTTCCTTTTTCTATTTTAGAGAATACAACTTTTTTAATTCGTTTCGGTTTTCTAATTTAGATGTGATTTAGAAAATTAAGATTTAAACGTAGTTCAATAAAACCTATAATAAAATTTTAGCTAAATACAGAATTTTAGCGAAGCTAGCTCTACCATTTCTTCAAATTGATATATACTTATTCATGAGTCACTGAGCTTGTGTAGTAATATTGATATAAGCAAATTTTTGTGCTTCTCTAAAGTTGTAAATATTCCTTAATATTATGTAGAATAACCTAAGCGAAAAAAAAAATGTAATGTGATGTTTCCAGCTGTATATTTTACAAAATATTTAAATGACAATATTTTTTCAGCTATGCTCTCGTCTTCAATGTATATTTTGCGCTTAATGTTTTGAGGATATATCGGGAACGCTTATTTTATAGATTTTTTTTACCATAGTCAGGTGTCTGTCAAAAGTAAAAAAAATATATTCATTTTTTCATATAGAGAAACGACGTGATACAATTTTTGTATTTTTTTGCCTAATTTTTAGTGTAGATTAAAGCTCGGTACATACATGTGCTTGATTGACATTCACGGGTGATTTTTTGCTTGTAAAGTAACTAAAAAATGGTTTGACAGACGCCCGACTCACTGTGTACCTTCTTTTGAAGTAATATAAAAACGTAGCCTTCTTGACGTGCTGCACGAGAAGGACGCAGAATTATCTCTCTCACTCTCGAGTAGCACATCCAGAAGGCTATGTAAAGACGCTATACTCTGATTCGCCAAAGATTCGTGAGATCGACCGACTCGCATAGGGGCCAAAAGCATCAAAAGTTGGCATAAATTAATGAGTTGCTATTTTTGTTACAAAACAGAAAAATTACAAAATATAAAGTTAAATACCGATGTTTATTTGCGAAATAAATGTTAGTACGATTTTTGATATAATCCCTCAACAAATTTATTTGATCTATATTCTTCTTATTAGAGCTTATCACTTCATTGTATAAATCACGACTTGATATAAATGTACGATCGGAACTCGATCCTACAAAAAAAATTGCCATAATTAATTTCTAGTTTATCAAGAAACAGTATGTACTATCGATACATATCTTGTAATTAACAAAAATGGCGCAAACATGCGCACACTTTTGTACTTGAAAATACAACTAGACAAGTTACTTTATCACAAAAAAACAAAATGTTAACCCGGACTTACGCGGAACCCAAACAAAACAATACACAAACTATTTGTTACTATCATTTTCGAAGTAAATTTGACTATGCTGAACTTTTTTTTCCTACAATTATTTCAACTAATGTGAGATATTACGTAAAAACGGTTTAATAATGTTGTCCAATTCACAAGACAAAACTTTGAAAACACAGCACTAGAACTCGTATAGTTGCGTACGGAGGAAGCCGGTAATCAGACTAACTTATGACAGGCATAGTAAAACGCAGGGCAGTTCTTCGAATATTTTGGTGGTAGGTAACGGTTGCCAACAAGCCTCGACTTGCGTTTTGTTCAATAATACCAGTCATATTGTTAATGTGATTTGTGTAATTTCTGCAAAGTTTTCCTGTAAATGGCCCCTATGTGCGACGGCTAAAAGTAGGAATGCTGCGCCCTCATCGGTCAGTTTACTAACTACCATAGTTGACATCTTTATCAACTTTGTCATTCAGTTAGCCATTGTTATGCAGTGAAAATCAGGTGTTTGCAGCTTTGATAACGCTGTTTCGGTTAATTTTAGTTACCAATATAAGTGGTGTATTTTTTACAACCCTATACAGGGTAAATAATGTATACATGCTTCTTGGCATGACAATCTTCCACGAACAAGAGTATGGTAGTACCATCTTCCTGTTTTTTAATCGTTCTTTATACTAGTCCTTTCATATCCAGGTGCTTCGTTGGGAATCTCGTAAATGACGTACGACTGTGATCTGTTTACCTAAATAAAACTCCATCTAGCGGCACCCCGCTCCAACAACATGTCTAATTTACTCTAAATATTATGATACTATTTTTGTGATGTATGATATTTAATAGAATAAATACGAAATAAACTATTGTTAAATGTTGATAAGAACAATGTTAAAACGGCCTTTAAACGTAACGCCGCTAGATGGTAACATAATGTAGGGAGAAACAAACAGGACAAATACGTCACTTCCCTTTGAAACTGAAAAGTCGGCCAATAGCGGACGATAACGATCGTCCTTGTGACGTAAGTTCCCTTGAGAATTATGTTCCATGTTTTAAGAATTGGGCCCCAGCTGTATCTTCGAAATTTTTTCCCGATTTTTGAGGGAAGAGAGTTCCTTTTTCTCATTTACTCGGGTATAATCTTCTGTCTGTCTTTTCTCCCTTACCTCAAAACCCAAAGACACTTGGTCACTCTCCTCACACCAAGGAATTTCTAAGATACGGCTTCAGGGCCCATATTCTAGAAAATTCTTTCACATGCATAAGTTGACACTGTTGAAAATTATTAGAATAAATGTCAACAGTGTCAATTTGCGTATACGGATGGCGTTTAGAGAATATACGCATGTCAACGTCAAATTTTCTCTTGGTATTTTTTATTCCTTCATTCGACAACCATGATTTTTAAAATTAGAGAGTTGGCAGTTATTTTAGTGTTTTGTCCGTCAACAGTGTCAATTTTTTCTCTTAAAAATGTATTCTATTATTTAAGAATGATGACCCAGCAGAATGATCTTCGAAACAAGGGAATAGAAATTTCTAAGACCTCTGACAGCTATTTTATTACCTAACTGTTAATAATGTCAAATTTTCTCTTGGCAATTATTACTCCCCCCATTCGAGAATCAAGGCCTTGGGGAATGATCTTTCAAATTAGGGAGTAGAAATTTCAATCATTATTATAACAATGTCAAATTTTTTCGTGAATATTTTGACTCCTGTGTTCGAGAATCACGGCCCAAAAGCATAACCTTTAAAACAAGGGAGTAAACATTTCCAACACCATTGACAGCTATTTTGCTGTATAAATGTCAACAATGTCAAATTTTCTCTTGGAAATTCCTACTCCCCCATTAGAGAGCCAAGGTGTTGGGGGATGATCCTTTAAATTAGGAAGTAAAAATAGCAATCACTGTTGTCAGTGTTTATATGTCAACCGTGGCAAATTTTTTCTTGAAAATATTTACTCTGTTCGAGAATCATGGCCCAGAGGCATAATCTTCGAACAAGGAAGTAAAAATTTTACCATTGACAGCTATTTTATTGTCCAAAATGTCAACAATGTCAAGTTTTCTTCTACTCTGACGTTGGAGAATCATCAAAAACAAATTACCAACAAAGTAAAGCCCGTTTTCACCTGAAAGGACTAATACCATGTTAATACAACTATAAGTAACTCATCTATGATAGTACTGCCTTAAGTATTTAGGCGCTCTTTCATAATCAGTCACAAGTTACTTTTAATTTTGTAAAAGTAACTTATGTGTATCTCAGTTTTCCTAGGTTGCCAGTCACTTTTTAATTGTACTTAAAAAGTAACGGATTTGCTGTGGCGCATGTTTTTTGTACAAAATATTATCGTTTTCTAGTCACTAGTATGTATTTTTATATAATGTTCTGTGCGGCGGCGTGTCGCACATGAGACAAAATAAACATTTAAATCAAGAAAAATTCAGAGTTTTATTTTTTAATTGCAGGTTCAGGTCTTTTAAGGTAGTAGGTATCCCGTTACTTAAGACCACCCCCATTCCTCTCCCTCTGACGTCACAAGCTCCGCCCCCTTACGTCACTACGTACGTCCTACACCAAAATGGTGACATATGTCCACGTCAGCTGTCATCTGTCAAGTGGTTCTAAACGGGTGGTTTTGAACAGGGTTGTTTAGAATAGGGGTGGTTTTGAACAGGGTTGTTGAAAACCACCCCTGTTCTGAACAACCCTGTTCAAAACCACCCTGTTCTAATCACCCCTGTTTAGAACCACTTGACAGATGACAGCTCACGCGGACATACGTCACCGTTTTGGTGTAGGACGTACGTCGTGACGTAATGGGGCGGAGCTTGAGACGTCAGAGGGAGAGGAGTGGGGGTGGTTTCAAGTAACGGGATACCTACTTAAGGTCATCAATAGAAAGAAATTCAATGTCAGTCTCATTTTTTTTATTAGATATGCTATTTAACATATAGAAATATTTCAAAAAATACCTTTAAAAATGTAACAATAATACAAATAATTAATAAACACTTCTACTTATCGCCCTTGCGATAATAGAAAAAACTACAAAAACCTAATAATAAATGCTCTTTACACAACTCATTAGTTAAGTATTTAACACGAAACAATTTTTAACAGATTCAGTTTTTTAAACTAAAAACATTATACACCAAATAACATTTTAATTTGTTAATAAAAGTTACAATAAAATTGTTAATTCTGCTTGTTTAGGTGGGCCTCATGTACAGGATGATCACATATTTTATTTACTCGAATTAAAAACATAATTTAGTCAAACATTAATAATTAAAAATTTTCTGTAGCTAGTTTTTTTTTATATTACTTAAAAATCAATCGTCTAAAATATTATTCAGTGTAAGTCAAAATCGCTACAGAAAGAAAACCCACAGTTTCACTTCGTTCTACTAAAAAAATCACAGCTTTTTTTTACAGTCCGTTCCAGAAAACCACTAATAAAAAATCTATTTTTTTTTTGAAAAAACCATGCATCCGTAATGACCATTTTACAAAACAAATTTCTCATGATATATCTCTTTATCATCTTTTTTTTGTCGCAGTAACTTATTAGGTTTTAGGGAGATAAGGGTTACAACGGGTGATTTTAACAAACTGATGAAAACCACTAACATGCTTAGCCTTCGTTTAAAACTATCCTATAAATCTGGAAAATACACTGTATCAAAGTGTATTTTCCAGTACCCTTTAAGGCTTAATTTGCCGACCACACCCATTTATTGCCAACTTAATTTTATTTTGGTACAATTTTTTGCTTTATTTTTCTTTTGTATGAATATTGTTACAATATTAACTGTTGATTCATATTCTACAGGTATTTTTTAACGTATTAGTAAAAGTTTCAAGATATTTTATGATTTATTTTAGGAAAACTATATATAAGAAGAATATCGAGGCCCTAGTGGCAGAAAAAATGATACCAAGATCTCTTAAAATATTAATCTCCTGAATGAAGTCATTATACATGTTGAAACTTACAAAAATTGACTAAAAATTGCTTGCAGGATATGAATCTATACTTAATATACTCATAATGTTATTTTTACAAGTTTTAAAGCCGAAAAACCATGCAAAATGAAATTAAGTTGGTCACCATGGACGCGATCGGAAAATGCCACCTTAAATATACTTTAAGGAATTGACCCATCTACTTTCTAAAACATACGTCGAAATTAGGGCTATGCAAATGCGAGCGATTCCAGTGACGCTACTGTTTTGTTTTATTGGATTGTAGGGATATAAATAAAATAAATGTATAAGGGATTATCTATTAATAAACCTGGGCCGACCGATATGGACTAGGAGATAAATCGACACCGTGGTCTACTATTTGCTAGTTGCGTTAGAAAGATTATTAACCGTTTCCCAAATTTAAAGTACGACGGTACAAAGATATATTGTCGCCGTTGAAAAATTAATTTAAAATTTGTCATTTTTAAAACCTTATGGGGAACACCCTGTATAAAATAGGTAAAAAAACTATTTAATTCATGGTATTTCTAGCCCCTTGTTATAAATCTTACACAATGCCGTGGTAAAAAAAAATTATATTATTTTTTTTCCAAGGCTGCAATTTTTTTGTTTTTAATTTATTGCTCTTAAATTAGCGAAGCAAATTAAAAAAAAATTAGGCAATCATGAAAGACACTAATACAAATCTAAATATGCAAAAAATACGGGGCGTCCCATTTAAAAAAATACAACTTTATCACACTTTCTTGGGCCTGTATATGCGAAAATATTTTCCTGAAATACAGCCTGTAATACAGTATAAGTTAGCATATAAATAAAATTCCTAACTTCGTTCGTATAGGAGCTATGGAAGCCTGACGCACTATTGCAGGACCCTGTATAAAATGGTCACCCCACTGTAATCACTTGCATTTTGCACAGCTTCGTGCAAAATAAGAGAATAAGAATAAAAAGACTACCAATCCACTAAAACCACCCAAAACAACTCCGGTAAATCTACTTAAGACATTCGTGTAAATTAAAGGTAAGTAAATATTTTGTATATTTTCATCGTCCCGTGTACTAATTATTATAAGGTTACTTTGCAACGAGTTTATCGTTTTCTAAAAGTACAAAACACTCGGATCATTTAGAATCCATTATTTGTACACTCGAGGTTTTTTTTTCATAAAAATCAGTTTTATGAACACATTAAACCTACTTATTATTTTTTTGTGTATGTGTAAATTCACCCTGTTTTCCATAATTTGTTGCAAGTCTGCTTTTGGGTTTTATCAGTGGGGATTGTAACTTTTAATCCCCGACATCACATTTTTAGAACACCCTGTAACTATTTGTCGTCTTATTCTTAGGAACATAGGTAATTAACAAATATTGTATAACTTTCCAAAGAAGACTTTTGTGTAAGTAAAATAAGGCTTAGTCTCCAGGATTTGTCTACAGAGCGTCTCGGAAAGTTCTTGCCAAAGAGGAAAATTTTATTTTTCGCTGTTTACGTAGTTTCTCACTACGTACTCCTACTTAGAGTCATGTCAAAGCAGCATGATACAAATAAAAGAGGATATGATACCGCGCAGGTAGGCGTGGCTATTTACGTCACGCCGTGAGTAATTCCGCGATATTTTGTGAACGAAACGCGTCTATTTTTTGGTGATTTTATATTACTTTTAGGAGTTTAAAAGTAAAAATGAGATGTGTTGTGTATGGTTGTGATGTGGACAATCAATCAATCAATGTAAGTATTTATCCCTTTATTTATATGATTATTTTAAATCATATACTATAAAATTTGTATTATAAAGCAGGTGGCAAAGTATATTGCCAATAGAATTTATATAAAATCGCCTTTCACTAACGTAAACTCTATATTGCGCGTTATAAATTTCAAAAGTAAATCACGGCGTGACGTCATGCGTGAACCCGGACGAATTTGACACCGTTTAAAGCAGAAGGAATTGCATATTGTTTTTATTGGCCTATAAAAAGCCTACGACAGTTTCACAGCAGGAGTTTGGGTGCTAAACAAGTACATAAGTATACAGGGTGTCCCTGGATGGGGTCACCTATACTACAAATGGACCTAATTTTTAATTTTTCGACAACAAGCAAATTTTTGACTGGCAAAAAAAAAACGCTTTGTGGTAAGAAAATTTAGTTTTTGTATACAGGGAGGTCAAAAACTTCAAAAATATGAATTTTATCTACAAGTAGACTACCGTCATTTTTCGTTTTTAAGAACAATGCCATTCCATAATTGTACCTTTTCACGGAACACTAAAAAAAAAACAGAAATTCGGCACGGGATCATCTAATTTCTCAAAAAAGTGACTCCTTTGGGAAAGCAGTGCTTGTCCCTCTTCGCAAGAACTCTCCGGGGCACACTGTATTATGTAATGACTGTAGTAATTCAGTCGGATTTGTAAATAATTAAGTTAAAAACACCCCTCATGTAGGCAGTGATTTTCTTTATGCTAGTCTCAAAAATCTATCGTACCAAAACAGAGTGTTACTTTAACTTAACCATACTAAAGTGTTATTTATTTTTACCATATAATTAATAACCCAGAGACTGAACTGAGAAAATAGGTGAACCAAAAGACAGAGACATACAATCTATCGGAAGGCACATTTTTTCGTCATTTAAAAACAATAATTCAAAAAAATAGGTATTGCCATAGTGTTCCCTTGACAGAGGGTTTTTATACACTATAAAAACCGCCATATTTATGCGTATCCGTTGCAGTTCAATGATGGTTTAGGCTCCATTATCTCGAATTGTGAGCAATAAAAATCGTGTTAGAAATTATAACCATAAAGCGCACCAGCGTTCATGGAATGGAATCTTAAGAAACAGAAAATCTGGTAAAAATATCGGGGACTCTTTCACTAAACCTAAAGTATTTAAGTATATATATATATATATATATATATATATATATATATATATATATATATATATATATATATATATATATATACAGTCAACTTCGGATATAACGACCCCCGCATATAATGAACCACCGGTTATTACGAACAAAAATTATGGTCCGGCCGAAACGCCATAAGAATGTATGTATTTTTTGTTCGTTTATAACGAACCCGGCTATAACGAACTATCGGCTATAGCGAACCCTATTTTGATTAGTTTTTGCTTGTGGAAGTTCGGTTATAATGAACTGTCGAAATTTCACGTACGTATCACTTCCATATTCGTAAAGTAACGGCCGAGAATAGCAACCATAGAGAAGCGACAAAGACAAGACAAGATTTCACAGGGCATGTGCGACGATAATGTGGACTTCTGTCTATACCGCATCATTAGTGTGACGAAATATCTTTCTCCGTTCAATATTGTGGATACGTGTCTGCCCAAGGTCAGCAGACCTGGTTACCCTAAATATCACAGGCACCGACACGTTTTGTCGCTTCTCTATGGTTGGTATTCTCGGATAACGGGTCGAGTAGCGACCTGTCAGGCGCCATTTCAATTTGTAGTTTAATTTCGACAATAGGCGAGGGAATATTGTTCTAACATGGAGCAGAGCGCGCCAAAATTCAGCAAGCGAAAAAGCAGAAAAAGTTGACATAATTACAAAACTGCAAAATGGGGTTGTAAATGCCTAAATCTATAGGGACTATCAGTTACAAAAGTCAAAGACTATTAATATTCGTAAATTTTAAGAATAATAATTTTGACAACAAGAGTGTTGATTGAGTCTGGTGATTACTTACAAATTAAAATTGAAAAACATGTACTAGAAAAAAGAAAAAATTTCAAATTACTGATTTTGTATAAATTATACAAATATGTATGTTTAATAAGTACATAATTTAAAAATACTATTATGTATTGATTATAATAAACGACTCATAAAAAGTACCATACAGTACATAGTACATATTTGTTTTATTCTCTGCACTTCGGATATAACGAACGCCCTGCTATAACGAACTGTTTAAAGATCCCCTTGGTGGTTCGTTATATCCGAAGTTGACTGTATATATATATATATATATATATATATATATATATATATATATATATATATATATATATATATATATATATATATATATATATATATATATATATATATATACGTATATATATATATATATATATATATATATATATATATATATATATATATATATATATATATATATATATATATATATATATATATGGAAGTACGTAGAGTTTCACGGATGGAGAAATATTTGTCGTGGTTAATCCGGGGATACATCCGTTCGTTTGGTTCTTTTCTATTTGAAACTTGCAGACGTTTCGCCAAAATCTCATTTGACATCTTATATATATTGGCATATATATATATATATATATATATATATATATATATATATATATATATATATATATATATATATATATATATATATATATATATACAGTGTGTCTACTTAAGTTGGAATCATATGGAAAACTTTTTTATTATTAGTTTTACGAAAAAAGGTATTCTTCATAAAAAGTTCTGCATAGTCTAAAACCTTAAATGCAACCGTCAGATATCAACATTTTTCAGTCATATACGAGGTTTGGCATTGCATTTATTAATGAATGCAAAACATAATCATGTATTTTGCAAATTTGTAAAAATTAAAAAAATATTTTTTAGGAAAGATGGATGTAATTGCATATTAGAACATAGATTTTAATTCTGATAAACTTTTCTTTATAACAATTACCGATATTGTCAAAAATAAAGGTACTTTACTGTTGGGCAAAATTCATATTTTCTGACAAACATCGTATATGACTGAAAAATTTTAATATCTGATGGCTGCATTTTAGGTTTTAGACCATGCAGAACTTTTTATGAAGAATAGCTTTTTTTCGTAAAAGTAATAATAAAAACGTTTTCCATATGATTCCATCTTAAGTAGACACACTGTATGTATATATATATATATATATATATATATATATATATATATATATATATATATATATATATATATATATATATATATTGAAGAAAATTACTAGGATAATTATTTAACTAAAAAAAATTGTTTACTTTTCGGAATAATTTATTACAATTTAAAAAGCAGCCATTTGTACCCAGTGCCAAGTGACGTCAGGAAATAAGCAAAAATAGGTGTCAATCTACATGTTAACGTAAAGCTTAACCCAGTGGTGCTACGTACAAAAGTATATGAATCGACAACTTCTGTGGTAGTCAGAAAGCAAATGAACATTTTCTCATACGATCTTCCCTCTTAAGGTTGCTATATTATACGTATGTACGTCTTGTTTGGAGTACGGGTCTATTGTCTGGTCACCATACTATCAGACTCCCAATGGGTCCATCAAGCGGGTTCAGGACAAGTTTCTGAAGGCAGTTTAGGAGTCATGGTGGTTCCATTCGTAAGATACTTTTGGAATTAAATGAAAAGTAAACATTGTATTTTGACGTAGGTGAAACTTTTACACTTGATTTTTTTTAAATATCTACCTAACAAGATCAAACAGGTAGAACATTGAAAATTCTTCCTTTGTTCTATAAAAATTATTTTTTTGCTCTATATAAAGGCAGCAAAATCAACATTTAGCGAAAGAGCCCCCATACTAATTTCGAACTGAATATTGTCAAAACATTTTCGTAAATGGAGACCTAGTTTAAAGGTAACTCAGTATTGAGATCTTTAAATACTATCAGTAGTTTTCCTAAAACTAATAAGTAATACTCGTAAATTTTCGTCTGTCGTTGCAAAGTAACCTCTTTTTTGACGGATTTCGGTGGAGCTACGTGCACATCTTTCAACTTCAGTTTTATAAACTGTCGAACTGAAGTATAAAAATTTTATAGCTGCAATGAAAAACTTAATTTTTGTAAGTATAGTGTTGGATTAAAGTCCTTCCTTAATCCTTAATAGATAGCGACACCGCATTTATGCATCTCCTTCTTTTATATAAGAAAATTACACAAATAGCGACAAATTTGTCAGATAAAAGTAGTAAAAAATATTTTTTAACATAATCAACCGGTCCGAGACTATTTACACAACTTGCGTCATAATCTCATCATTTTATGACAGCTGACAGATTCTTGAAAAAGGTGTGCACGTAACTCGACCCGCCTTTTGCACCAATCAATCGAATTTAAAATCTCACTTATTCACCAGTCGATTCCTCCTGCTGAGGCACGACGGGTTCGGCCCGTTCTCTGCTAGGACTCGGAGCGGGATGCAGAATTTTGAACGCTGAACCTAAGCTAGGCCTCAGCTTGAATGTGCTACTGGGTTGCATAGCGTGCTCGAGTATAATGTTGCTTTTGTCCTCTTGGGATTTGAGCCTTACCTAACGAGGAAAAAAACATCTTCAGTTTCAGCCTATACTATAAAGAATATAGACGCATGTATTAAAAGCGAGTCTCCCTTGAGACATTTTGGTGGGTAAATACAATGATGCATTTCAAACAACTTTTCCATGTTTCAAAAAATCTTATTGAGTATATTACATTACCTGGTACTATCATAGACTGTGAAAGACTCGAATGACTGTTTCAACACTGGAAGAGGTTATGAAGGCAATGTTTATTATTAATTTAAGTTGTGAGGAATTTCGCTTAAAAATTAAGGACAATTTTTTTTCAATAGAAAGCTTTGCATTAGGACATCTTTTTTAATTCTAAGCAACTTTTCTTAATATTTTTTTTTTGTATTTTTCGAAATAAGGGTTACTTTATTCTTGAACGATTTTTATATTTTTTGGCCTGCCCTGTATGCTCTTTGACTTGAAGCCATTCTAAGTACACCCGATATGGTTATCGAACATACACCAACTTTTGGCGGTATTTTTATATTCAATCTTTTCATGATCTTTTCTTTCTTAATTTTAGCTTATTGAATCTACCCTTAAATTATTTACCCAATTTCTGCAACTACCCTGTAAATTACCCATGTATTTGAACTAGTAAATACGAAGCAACTGGATAACTTACCTTTTCACAGCCATCTGGGGGTTCCCGAGCTAAAAACTTATTAATATGAGGCGAAGTTCCGAGTTTGCTAGTTTCATTGTCTGGACTTGAGCCGTGGCTTTCACCTAAATAACACGAGAACAAGGCGAAAAAATTATTTGATATTAAACACAACACCTTTTTAGTATACCTGTGTATATGTGCATGAACTCCTAAATTACACAATTTTTTAATAACACATTACTTGTAAGTGTTTAGCTAGCGGGATTCACTAACCAAGTTTATGATTAATTACACCGAAAGAACTGGTCGTCACTGATTTTAGTGAAATATGGACTATAGTTACAGGTAGAATTAGAGAACATGAGAAACTAGAAAAAAATGTGTTTTGAATTTTCTCTGTTGTGACGTAATACAGACGAAGGATAATTTTTTATTAATATAAAAATGTATCGACTATTTGACATTAACAGTAGACAAAGAATTATTAGCTGTAAAATTGTATCGGTAGACTTTATAACGCTCTGTATCTTGATTCTGAAAATACCTCCACCCCG
This sequence comes from Philopedon plagiatum, assembly GCA_963971165.1. Taxonomy (NCBI): domain Eukaryota; kingdom Metazoa; phylum Arthropoda; class Insecta; order Coleoptera; family Curculionidae; genus Philopedon; species Philopedon plagiatum. The sequence continues at coordinate 140,259,670 of OZ020190.1, read as the reverse complement.
GTTATGCATACTGCCTTTTTTTACATAATATGTAAGAAGTTATTAAAAAATTGTTAAAAAATTTGTATAACAGGCAAAATACAATATTAAGTATGAGATCAGCTTCACAGTGATCATTACATGCAGGGATTACTCTAAAGATGGATTTACATTTATAAGTTTGCTGTGAATAAACGTAAACGGTTTTGGATAAGTATTCCGTTTCACGGAACTCTAAAAAAACGTCGTTCTCAAAAAAATTCATTGAACTACACAGTTAAAAATTATTTTATTTCTCGCCTCTCTTAGGACTTCCAGAATCAACTAAACTTTTATTAAGGAGTTAGGCAAAATAGCCGTTTTATATAATAATTTATTCACAGTAAATCATATACATGTAAAGAAATTAGCACGAGGGGGACCTAACGTCTAAAAAATTTGTGTTTAAACCTTCAAGACTAGATGCTGAATTCCATGATCGTCCTTTGAATAACAAGGGTGACAATGATTCCCTCGAAGATGCACCTTTAAATATCACTTGTTTACTAACTGTGAGGTATATTACAGTCGTTACCACAAGAGCGTTGGCTTAATTTCTAATAGGAGTATAACGATTAACTAGTAAACAATAAGTTTACGGGTCGCGTCGTGAAATTTTGAAATTTAGCACACATCATGTCCAAATATTTTTAGTTTACACTTAATTAAATCTGGCAACCGTGCTTTCAAATGGTCGGTCCGCATGACCTAGCGTGATCTAGACATCATTTTTTATTTTTCGCATTCTTGTTATACACAGGAGTTACAGTTTAAAAAAAAAACTGCACATACTGTATAGATGTACTTAACTATCCAACAGCTTGGCTATTTTGCAGCCTCTAGGAAAAACAATCAATGTCGTTTACAAGGAAGTGCTAGTTTCAAAACATCTATTCTAAAAATATATTTCATGATGCTAGTAACAATACCAATATATTTCCCAAATATTTTATTCAAAAATAAATTATTAAGAAGGTACAGCTAACAGCAAACTTGCTATATAGTTTAAGAAAACTCTGATTATGTCTAAATTATTGTGATGTTAAGTTTGTTTATGTGTATGCACATATATATTACTATACCTAATGTTACCAAAAAGTTTAATTAGAACGCATCGCTTTAAATAGTATTTTATAATTCATGATAAAAACACGTTTTAATGTCACTGTCACTCGGTCGCAATAAAAAAATATTAGCTACCTATAGCATGCCGCCACGCATTTAATTTGTCGCCACATCTGTAAGCCAACAAAGTTATCGACTTTAAAGAAATGAGCGGCGGCGAGTATTAAAGCATGCTGCCCAGGCGTATATATACATTTTTTTTTAAATATGAAATACAGACTACAATAAAAATAAATTGCAAACCCACTCCGACCCTGACTTATGACTTATCGCTTGGGTAAATAATTTACAAATGATTGAACCTTGCTTTTTAGTAGTCCTTAGAGATTTATCCCTATCCTGAAAGTCGTCAACGTTTTTCACTTGTTTGTAATGCGTCACCACTTCCGTACGAACTCATCGGATTTTTTCATATAACAAGCTGCTGCTGCAAAACTTAATTTTGGCCCCGTGGGATGGGTACACAGAAAGACTGCTTCAAAACTTATACGGTACGCTCTACTCATATTACAAAACTAACGATTATCACCACGACTGTAACTAGACTGGATCTTCAACCTTACTGTGTATTAGCTTTCTCCACCCTCTATTAATTTAAGAAGGGATTAGTCTAATCCCTCTCGAACTTTTCAAGAGTTCGGGCCAATGCTGTTGTGTTAATGACTGTACATATTAAACAGATAATAATACATACTTAATAATGTTAAATAAAACAGAGATGGGACTTCCAAATCCCTAAAAGGTGTAAACAAATCAAAACTAGACATATATGACATAAATGACATGATTTTAATGAATTTTCGGGAATATTTGAAAAGTTCAACTGACAATAAGTTTTAAGTATTTTTAAATGCCAGCAGACTTTGAATATAAATATCGCTCCTTACCTGATGATTGGCTAAAATCTTGTGGTGTCTGCGTATTAACTGAGCGAGATCTGTTGGATCTTAACAACTCCGCCAAAGGTGCTCTGTGACCTTCTGGGGTAGCTTGTCGAAATCCATACCTAATAGAGGGACATTTTCTTATCAAATAAAACTTTAACACAGAGCCTATTCACAGAAGAATAGCAGTGACCACACCTGTATTTATTATTCTATACGAAACTGACGTAAACTGCGTTACACACTGAAAGAAAAAACTGCCCTATAAATATTGTATTGTGCCAATGTGAAAAAATACCACTGCAAGTGCCCTAAAAACATCATTTTCCACGTGCCCAGAAAAGCCGATATTGGAAGAAAGTGTATACCTAGTGTAAAGTTAATCAATAATTTTACATAAATAGGTATCATTAAAAGTCAGTATCGTCAAATTGAAATAAACATTCTTGGCTGTATGTTTATTTTTATGTTACAATAAATAATAAGTATTTGTACGAAATTTTAAAGACAAATAAGTGGCTATCCATCATACAAGCATCAACTTTCGGCGAATTATCCGATTGTCCTTGCACAAATTCCGTTCCGGTCATTGTTAAACATTCCATTTATTAAAATGTAATGTTTCTTATCTACGAAATCTCTGAATCTCTAGGAAATAATCAAGAAAATAAATTAACGCTGGAATTCACCATGTACTAGCCATAATAACACTTTTATTTACATGACATGTGACGTCACAACCAATAGTATCACGTTTTGCATGTTTCGAATTTTGTATGACAATTTGTAGTAGAAAATCTTTTTTTTGTTAATAAAGACCAAAATAAATGGATAAAAACAACCACCATAAATATTTAATTTATGTAGAGAATGCAAAAAAATATATTTTTTACACACGGTGTATAACAAACATACCTGTCACTAGAATGCCCTTCACATCCAGTCCTCAAAACTATCCTCTCAATCTCCTGATTCAATCCTTCAACTGAGCTTCGCATTGACGTCCTTGGTAATGGTTTGCATGGGATATTTACAGGATTTACTTTAATAGTTGGTGAAAGGATACAAGCTGAAAATAATATTTGATTTCAACATTAGATTATGTAGTGACGGACAGATAAAACTAGTCATTCGTAAATTATTTTATAGAAATACGCCAATATCTAAGAAAGTTAAGATGAAGAAAGAAAGATGATGACAAGTGTTACTATCATCGGCATCGTTTGAATGACGCACATCTCGTAGAACGTCAGGCGGGGTTGCCAAATACGAGGGTCGTTTTTATATTCGTGGAATGGATAAAGTGGCGTGGAAAAGTAAATATTTCAGTTTCCCTTATTAATTGACAATCATTTTTAGCTAGAAACGGCAAATTTCATCCCGATAGTTTTAGTGGTTGTTTCAGAATCGTTAGGATATTAAGCTGGTGCTCCAAACTTTCTGAAAAATGGTAAATATCGAGTTTCGTGCGGATATTAAATGTCTAACAAAGCAGGAGAAAAGTGTTGATATTATTCTAAATGAAATGAGAGCGGTTTATGGGGACACGCTTATTTAAACAAGGTAGATAATCTTTAGAAGACAATGAACGCCCTGGAGGACCAAGTGATGTGACGACACATAAAATGGTGATGAAAGTTGAACTTGCCATTATGGAAAATGGTCAACTAAAACTAGAGGAGAGACAGCAAAAATGTATAACATATCCGAGACATTCCGCCTTTAAAATTCTTCATGAACACCTTCGGATGTTAAAGGCTAGTGAGCGATGGGTTCCCCGAAACCTCAAAACTCATCAAAAACAATACCGCGTTGTTGACTGTTGTAAAGAAAAGAATTCAAAGTGCAGCCATGCCACCAGCTGGAAAAGTGATGGCGACAATTTTTTGGGACTGTCAGGGAATTCTGTTACAAACCTAAGGGGAGACCATTACAGGAGCATACTACGCGGATATTCTAACCCATTTGCGAGAAGCCATAAAAGAAAAAAGACGAGGAAAATTGGCAAAAGGCGTTCTCTTAGTCCACAGAAATGTGCCTGTTCGTAAGGCCCTTATTGCCCTGTGTCAGTGTGGCAACGCGGCCTATAAGTATTTATTTAATGGTGTAAGTCGTATAAACAAATGAAGGAAAGTAATTTTGAAAAATAATTCAAAAAAGGAATTATATCTAGAAATAAAAAAAAATAATTCTCGAAAATGAATTTGCAACACACAAGGGCAATGATTAAAATAAGTTACGTTCGCGTTCGAAGAATGTTTAAAATATTTATTGAGACATGAAAATATTAGAAAAATAATAAGTAATAAATAGTTGGTTTAAAAATGTATTGAAGAACTTGAAATACTAGGGAAAGGTTAAAAGTTTATTTGAAAATAATTCATTTGAAAAATATTCAAACACCTAAGCAGCCAGATAACTGATTAATAAAAATGATTTAAATAATCTATAAAATAATTATACAAGTTAACTCACATAATTAGAAAAATTAATCCTTTATTGTAAAGAAAAGTTTCACTTGTGTATGAAGAAAATATTTCACTAAACCGGTTAGTGCTCTTAAATCGGCCGATCATTTCAAGAAGTTGGAGCATACTGACCGTTTGCATTGATGTTGTCTATGGGGAAGATTCACCTCCGTCTGAAAAGACACCTCCGTAATTACCCTATTATGACAGTAAAATTATGCGCTGTCTTATCTGATTGACTCAACAAGAAACCGCCTTCTGATGATATAACGTGTCGCGGGAAAGCGAATATTACCAAATATAGCAACCTCATAAAATCTGAATTTATAGCTTCTTTATGTAGGTGCACGCCAATAAATGTCTGTAGATAAAGCAGAAAGCAATAAAAACGTCGTAAATAACCGATCAATACCGCTCTTTTCCTTCATTTGCATCAGAATTTCAAAAATTTCATTAAACCGTGAATTTGAGTGTAATATTTTATTGAAAATTTTTTATACTCACAAGCTAAAGTCTGTGAACTAGTATTCAAAGTGTAGTCTCCAGGAGAAACATGTCTACTGTTTGGTTCTTTGTTTCCCCTTAATTTTGGTCGTAAACTGAATCTATCTTCCGTTTCTGATATGCTGATCTTCCTCAGGTCTGACAAATCACCATCGTCAGTCTTAAGAAAAAAAAAAAGAATGTCAAAGCATCCGGGAAAGTGTGGATGTAATAAAAATACAACTTTTAACAAATACTGTTTAAACTAACGACGTCAAAACTAAAATGAATGAAACAAAGCTATAGGTCATCACCAGTGCTTCTTGTCAGGATGCTAGTCAGAAATCCAATTTGAACGAATAACAGTAGAACATATTAAAATATTTTTACATCACAATTAAAATCAAACAATCATTTTACAAAACAATTTCAAATTCGGCTTAAACGGTCACATTTTTGATGGTGTAAGATTTGATAAATGATTGATTGATGAACGATTTAGCGACCTCGTGGTTCATGATCTAGTCATATTAGGTGTCTTCCTTTCACCCCAAGGAGGAGCTCCCGTGCACCTCCTGAGCAGCACACAGTTGTTCCATTCAACTGGGGCATCAAGCACCTGAACCGTTCGAGCCCTATCCCCCCTGCCCCCTCGTGCATCACTTATCACTTGAGCCTAATGTCAAACTTGTCAATTGTTCCTTTCGGAATGGTGTCGAGTGACTCCGGGGCGAGTCGCTCCGGGGCGTCAGACACCTGAAAGGAATATTACTATTATAACACCTTTAGTCACATGACATGTGACGTCAAAACCCATAGTATCGCGTCTTGCAAGTTTCAAATTTTGTATGAAAATTTGTAGTAAATCTTTTTTTGTTAATAAAGACCAAAATAAATGGATAAAACGACTTCCATAAATATTTAATTTATGTAGAGAATACAAAAAAATATAGTCGAGGTTTATTTGGATTATAGGTACGTATATTCCCTATTCACCGGCGGAGAAACCCGTTTCTATGGGTTAGTAATTTTAGCTACACGTTATGTGAACAAGAATAGCACGTTTTCTGGCTGGAACCGGTTTATTCACTGGTCATGATACAAATAAAAGAAGAAATGATACCGGGGAGGTAGGCGTGGCCATGACGACACGCTGTGAGTAATTCCGTCATGTTTTGTAAATGAGACACGTCTTTGTTAAGATCGCATTGTATTTTAAAGTTATTTTTGAGTGCTTTTATACCACTTTTAAGATTTATATCACTTTTAAGAGTTTAAAAGTAAAAATGAGGTGTGTTATGTATGGTTATGATGTGGACAATCCATGCAAGGGCTCTATGCCCGATATTAAAGTTTTTAGCTTCCCCAAAAACAAAGAAACACCAAGTGTTTGGAAGCGTCTGTGCAAACGGGAAGATACGATTAATGTGAAAAATGCTAGAATCTGTTCTAGACATTTTAACGAAAGTGATTATGAAGGTAATTTAAAGCAAGAATTGTGCCATGTCATGAATGTGTTTAATCTTTTTACAAACTCTCTTCAATAAAAAAGTTTACTGTGACAAAGTTACTAAAAATCTCCAATCTATCCTAAAAAACATGTTTCCGTCGCAAACATGCAGATGTTATTCACCGCAAAAAATATTTGACAAATTATAGGAACAAACAAAATTCTTATAAATAACATATTTTCGGAAGACTCTGTAGGTATATATTTTAATAAGAATATGCCTCTAAATAAAAATTATTATCTTATTCTTTTATAAAATTATTTACCTTTTCTTTTCACGTAAATAAATACATAGAACGCATCTGGCAGGCAATTTACCAATATCTATTATTTTAAATTAATTTATCCCTTTATATACATGATTATTTTAAATCATATACTGTAAAATTTGTATTATAAGCAGGAGGCAAAGTATATTGCCAATGAATTTATAAAAAAGCGCCTATAACTAACGTAAACTCTATATTGCGAGCTATAAATTTCAAAAATAGCTCACAGTGTGACGTCATGCGCGAACCCAGACGAATTTGACACGGTTTGATATCATAGGCGATTTTAAATCAGTGACCTAGTCATGACTACATCACCTTATTTGGCAACGTTGCTCCATATACTCAATGTTTAACCTAAAAAATCAAAGTATTAAGATTAAATGAGACAGCGTTGCCCAATGGTCTGACTAGGTCACGATTTGGTCACTGATTTAAAAATGGCTCATATCTTCCTTTTATTGTATCAAGTTCACTGGTCAATTCTGAAAAACGCCCAAAAGCATACGGCCCATGCGTACCTGTGGCATAAATTCTGCCCATGGTATACTGCGCAATCGATATAATTAATTTAAGAATGAAACTTTTAATACTGGCGGTCTACTTTTGTTTGTATGTCATTAAATAAAAAAGGCTTATACAGTTTGCAATTTAACATGAAAAATGTAAAATAAAAGTTCTAAAGCCTGTAATTTTTTAATGAAGGCAAGTTGGTCTAAACCGGTCTATCCAGACAGCTGCCATTCGTTTCCGGACGCCCCTTATAATCGGTCCTTTTGGTTCCCTGGCAAAGCTAAACAATTAAAGTACTAAAGTACAACAATTCAAATGGTAGCGAGTCACTGGAAATAACTACTTCTCGTATAATAATAACATGATATGCAATATTAGTGCCGAATAAAAACTTTATTAACACGTTAAATCTATTTAATTGTTTCATAAATCTTATTAAGGAATACACGGGTCGTTAAGTATAATTGTTGAAGGTCACTGTACGAAACGCCAGTGCTCTTCATAAAATTTTACTTTCAAGAATGGTTTCATTTTTGTTTAATAGTCCAATTACCCACATTTATTAATTATTTTTTGCGTGCCTTTTAAATCCAAAGACAAAGCCCGAAAAAAGTAAACCAGTATGTGTTTCGACAAAGAAATCTAAAGGAGTTGTGATTTATTGTCAAAAACGACTCCAAATATCACTATGCCATCAGTCATTTCGCGATTTCAATAAATATCTTTTTTGCCTTTTTATCTTTGTATGTATCATTTCTAATAGCGTTACTTGCATCAAAATGTTTACAACACACAACTAAAGAACGAGTCACTGCGAAATCGTCTCTGTGGAAAACATTAAATAAAATCGACGTGTTTTGGTCTTTTTTTTATAAAACCCAGTGGTTTTTGAACTAAAAAAATATTTAATTTTTAGGGGTTGATTTTACCCCTTTAGAGGGTGAGTTTTTCAATAGCCTTTCTTAGTAGACGTCTGGGGCCTAAACTAATGCTGTATGCAAAATTTCAGCTTTATATCTTTGGTAGTTATGGCTACGCCTTGATAAATCAGTGGTAGAAGTGTGTTTCTCCACAACCATTTAAGAATGTAGAAATTCCGAAATCATTTTTAATAATAGAACATATACATTCTTACTCTTGAGTTAGAATATTTATTCTGAAACATTTACTTCTTATGTGTTTCGCATGTATTTTCATTCCATAACAAGGTACGGTATGAATATTCTGTAATCGAACCAAACGACATAGATAGCCGTGGATTTCAAAATTGTCAGTGACAGATGCAAATGGTGGCGGTGTCATAATTTTTGTCAGCAAAAGCTTCAATTTAAATGAAATAATGAGTGAAAAATCGAATGAATCAGATATAGAATGTGACAGTACTCCACCTGAAATAACAAATTAATGGTTGTGGAGAAAATATAGTCTGTTACTCAGTTAGAATGAAAAAACTCAATACTCGTGGTTCCTCACGCTCGCTAGCGCTCGCGTTCGGAATTTTCCACTCGTATATAGTTTTTTCATTCTAACCTTGTTACAGAATATACTATTCTACCCCCTAGGGGTAAAATTCCAACACGAAAAAAAGTAGTCATGTAAAAATATAAAATAAAATTGACATGTTCTGGTGTTTTCCTTAGAACTTAGTAGTTTTTAAAATAAAAAATAATTTAATTTTTAGGGGTTGCTTTTACCCCCTTAGAGGGCGAGTTTTTCAATATCCTTTCTTAGTGGATGCCTACGGCGTAAAATAAAGCTGTGTGCAAAATTTCAATTTTTTAGCATTAGTAGTTTTGGCTGGGCGTTGACGAATCAGTGAGTCAGTCAGTCACTTTACAATTTTATATACAGTATAGATTATATATTATTAATAAAAGTATTAGATTTATCCTGTTTGGGGCCACTTTCAGTGAGAAATCGCAACCCCTCTCTGGCTCTTTCTCCAAGAAAGTCATTAGTTGTTACGTTGTAAAAGAGTAGCAAATAATATTATTAATTATTTATGGACTACATCAGTTATTATTCTAACAATCATCAGAAAGTTGATAAACTGCGAGTCAAACCTCGCTATATAAGGGGTCTACACATATTGTGTGAAATAAATAACAACCTCCGAAATATGGCGGGTGTAAACTGATTAAAATTGCACCCCTTTCTAGCTCCTTTATTTTCAAAACCAATTCATGATACTTTATACAACTGTAGAAAATAAAATCAAGGGTGCCCACAAAGATGGTTGCTTAAATGAGGTGCTAAACGATATAAACTCAGATTATGTAGCAAAGAACAGATAAAGGCTATTAATTCAAATTATTGAATCGACACCACTGAGTTCGAATCAAGTATAGATACCATTATTTTTATTTTAGAGCAATCAGGGATTCCCAGATTATTTATATCCCGCCAAACGATATGGTACCGTACCTACTTTTTGAAGACGGCCGTTGCCAGGCTTTCAGTAATGTAGAATATTTTCGAATGGATAGACTCTACTAAAATAACCCAATTACTGTGGGTTCATACTTATCTACAATCATAAATACCACAGGCTAAAGCATAATATGACTAAGGATTATTAAAATATACCAATATAGAATTATTTTTCGTGATAATAAATTTTTAGTAATTTATTTCCATTGCATGGTGACTGAGACTGTGAGGTATTGTTGGCCGCAAAACCGATGAAAATATATGTATCTGTTGTTCACTACATAATTTATTAATGATTTTTTTAGACGTAGTCTATACATTATGTCCACAGATGCACTGTTGCCATTGGTAGGGAAATTTCCCTAAATCAGGGGGAAAAAGCCAAGCGGCAGGGTAAAAGGGGAATTTCCGATAATTTCGGGAATCTTTATCATAATTTGTAGACACTCGCTAAGAAATGCACCACCTTGAAAAAAAAACACGCAACTGTTATTGATCAATAAATATTAAAAAAAAAATGTATTTGCCGTTAAAAAGCATGGTGCATCTGATCAAAAGAAAATAATATTATTGTGTGGTTTTGCTCTAAGAGTTATAGTCTAGAAAGACGCAAAAAAATAGCCACGTCACATGATCATTAAATACGTTCTTATATTATCATTAAACGGAAATATTTTTTAATAGTCTAAAAGCTATAAAACAAAGCAAAAAAACAAAAATAGTCTTTTAAAAAATTGAAGAAATTATTTCAAAACGATTTAGCAAAAAATTTATTGTATTCTTTATTTATTGATATTAATAAACATTATTATAAATATAAGCGTATTTTGTTTGTTTAGTAAGTTTTAATGGTGAATAGCGTGAGTCAATTTTTTTCTCGTAAAAAATATTTCACAATTATTCAGTTACTGTAACACAGAAAACAGTTTAATATAATTTGGGAAAAGTTAGGTGGAATAAAATGCCTTTTTAAGAAGAAAAACTGCTCAAAATGGCCAACTTAATAAAAAATTCGATACAGCACACCCTAAAAACTTAATTCTAAGATTATTAAACAAAATATTCCCATATTAAAATTTTTAGGGAAAAATCGACAAATTTAGGGAATTTTGGATATTTAAATAGGAAAAAAAAATTTTGGGCCTGGCAACACTGCACAGATGGGGTTTAGAAGAGGACAAATTGACCAAATTCTGCAAGATACATAAAAATGTCACTCCTAATAAAAGGTTTTGCTTGTAAAATTAATAAGATTCACAGCCCAAACCACAAAATTACGAAAAATGAGTTTTATGCAGATTTAGAACTTCCAATATGTAATCTTTTAGGGCCAAATTGAACCAACCCACCTTTCGTCACTGGTACATAGAAAGCAGCATAACTTTGTTAGGGTTTGCTTGGGTGGCATTTATAATATACAACTATACTGTAGGGCCAGAGTGACTTAACTGATTGTTTTGTGGGTTTTGTTTTGTTTGTTTTTGTTTATTATGGACTGTTTAAAGTGTGTTGACATTTATTCAATAAAAAAAAATCATATTAAAAATCCGTTTAACTCTAGGGTTTAAGCCATTCAAAAAAATCGTTTTTTTCCTTTCCCACTTTCTCCATATCATCTTTTAAGGGGTTGGGCCATTCTGGTTCTGAGTGCCTCATTTAATGTTTTGCCGTAAAATTAAAAACAAATGTAGTTTATTCTTTAAGGAAATTCCTATTTTAAACATCCTGTACACAATAATTTATTTTCTCAATGTGAATTATATTTTCTTGAGAAGCCAAAATTCGTATAAAGCATGTTTTTCTTTACAAAAGTAAAATCTTTCGTATCAAAATATGAAATCAACACCTAGTCAAAAATTTAGTACATTACAATTTTAAAATAAAAAAAATATTAGAAAAAATAAAAGTACCAAAATTGTATCTCTAAATTATTTAAAATTCGGTGAGCTGCCATCTTTTACTGTACTTGAGTCACTACAAATAAATAGGTTAACTAATGTTCATGGTTGTAATATCAGGAAAAATGAAAGAGGGACTAATATTGTATATTGAAAGCTCAACGGAAGGCATTAAAATAGTAACAAACCTGGGTAGCTTTGTCAACTTGCAATGTCCCCATATGTCCCCAATGAAAATTATCTCTAGGCCAGTGTCCCTTTAAATAAATTGTGTCCAAAGACGCCGTTCTACGCATCACATCTGAAGGACCAACACCATATTTTGATTTTCCTGATATAACAAGAAAAGGCAACAATTACCAATAAAAAAATTTGACTAGTTGTAGGCTCGATTAGCAAACTTATTAGCTACCTACCTTTGTAACTTAATGATCCAGGACTCCGCTGCCCTGAAGTATGATCAGGGGAAGCCCTATTTCGCCAAGAAAAAGAGGGTGACACAGCAGGAGCTGGAACTGGGCTCATTCCACTTCTTACATTACTAGACTGTTTTACCACACCACTTATGGGTATGGTTGCTTTCATGGGTCCTTGCTTACCTACAATTATCGAAAATAATAGCCAATTACACTGTGAATAATTACTCTCGAAACTGACCTAAGCCAGGGTAGTGCTTCAATTAACAGCTATTTCTATTGCTATTAATAGCAATATCTTACCGGAATTTGGTGGTGTTCTGGATACCCTACACGGAGTACCACTATTGCTTTGTTGTCCAGACATGATCTCAAGGTGCAAGTTGAAGCAATACTCAACAAAAACACCATGCAAAAACACCGTACAAAACTGCTTCCTTACATTTTTGATTAGCTATTTTTTACTGCAAAATAAAACTGGTACACCTGCTACATAAAGAACTTCTACATTTCAGCTTTTGTTTCTTTCAACGCGCATTTGGAGGAGTTGTTGTTTTTCGGGTAACAGTTTTGCGCAAGCTTTATTTTTCGAAGGACAAAAGAAAAAACTGAAGCACCGGTGACAGCTGCAGCTTGATTGAATGTCAAGTTCAGCTGACTTTGCCACGTGTAGGTGGTATGTTTCTATTCACTAATAGATGGCGCTGGCTAATCGCACCAGTGTTGATGACTTTAATACGAATAGTTATGACAATTCTTCTTTACATTTTCCTAAAAGGGCCGAGCGGTGCTATTTACATGATTATTTCAAATCGTATACTTTAAAATATGTATTATAGGCCGGAGGCAAAGTATATTGCCAATATAATTCATATAAAATCGCCTATAACTAACGTAGACTCTATATTGCGCCTTATAAATTTCAAAAATAACTCACGGCGTGACGTCATGCGCGAACCCGGACGAATTTGGCAGGTTTTGGTATCATATCTTCCTTTTATTTGTATCATGCGTTTGTTCGTAAATTCACAAATTCACCATTTTGCGGTGGTGGATACCTTTAATTTAGCCTGTGGTGGATATCGGGTGGATGGTGGATCAGTCTAGTAACTAGTATTTACCATTGACTTTTATATATAGACCCGTATAACTGACAGCGTGCGCAAACAAAAGTTAAGTTAGCAGGGTGAAATATTGTGTTTGTACTCTATGGTTTGTACGCACGACCACCGGTCATATTTCTCGAGCCAGATCGGCGAGGGGCATGCGCACAACTCGCTTGTTGTCATCTGCTACACGGTTTGCATAACCAGCTGGAAAACAATCAGCAAACCTTAGACAAGGAAAAGCAAACCCTTTTGCTTTTATGTTCCTTGACAATCAGAGTGGGATCGACCATGATGTGATCGACCATCACAGCTGACAAATTTTGCAGTGCGCATGCCCATGGCCGATCTTTGTTTACATGCGCGAGGCCAGAAATTTAAATTTGCCACTTTCGCGATTATTGTTTGCTTATCCATATTAGAAATCAATGGTTTTTACCTTTGTTTTACTAATATATATAAAATCGATAGCTCTTCAATATCGATACAGAAGCTCATCTTTAATAATTTACTTTCCAAATGCGCAGTAGTTCATCTGCTCCATTCCTTGTCGTGCGCTCTTGTTCTTCCTGTTGATGTTTTGATCCGATGTAGTTTTTGTAAGTGACATTCTGTAAATCGCGAAATTCGTGGTATAATCCCGTTATGTACGCTATTTTTAATTACAACAGTGAATTAATGAAGCCTTAGCCTTAAATATATTTAAATCAGATCACAGATTAAGTCTTTGGTAAGTTATATTTTCAATTAAATAAACCAAGGTGGGGCATTAGAGGATTGCATGGAATGTAGATTATAAAAACAAGCCACACATAAGCTTTCTTTTTATGCGTTTATCACCTTCAAACATTACTATTTCATTGTTCCCATGATTTAGATTCTCAAATAAATAATTATTGTGACTGAAAAACTGTGTTATGGAAAGAATAACAGTGGGAAACGATAAAACTAACAATTTGTGATACACAAGTCTAGGTGTATAGGTTAAAAAAGCATTTGTACTCCCTCCTTGTAAATGCTAGTGATTGTGATTACTTGCTTTTTTTTACCAATATGTATGTACCTAGTAAATAATAAACCTTACAAAAACACAATTTCAAGACAAAGCCAAGTTCCAGAATTTTTGATCTGCTTGACAACGATGATAATGATATAGGTAGCTTTAAACAGCGAGAACATTTAATTTATTTTCCTTTTTGGAAAAATGCCTTGTAGACTTTTTTTTGTACCTAATTACTTAGGAAATGAGCCTTTCTAGCTAAAGAGTCAAACACTTGGTCAAACACATTACTTTTACAACCTTCTTATAAAAAGCATTTTTCCCTCTTCAGAAATAAACTTAGTTTGTTTTTTACAGATGCTGTAAAAAACAGACTAAGAAGATTGACGATTTGAATAAAAGTAGTGCTAGTGCTGGCTCACAATTAGTTTATGTGTTACTGCATGGACATATTAACGGAGTGTTAAAGTGTAATAATTGTGTAAGTACTTTGTTTTTTTAAACATAACTTATTCTAACAAATAATGGATCACTATTACCAAACATATACCAAAGACAAACTTTTAAAAATAAGTGCTATATTCGAAGCGGATTTCATAAACCTAACAATATTTGAAGATGGAAATGCTTGGAACAGTATTATCCCAAAAGAGGAAATTAGAAGACAGTCAGGGGATGCTGATTTTGACGAGTACTATATTAAATTGAAGAGTTACCTTAGATCATGTCCAGAGGATGTAGAATTTAGTTTTATTCTTGGCAAGCTGACCATTAGTCTATTGCTTCAAAATGAAATGAAAATCTTGTTTTTTACCAGTACTCTAAAACAGGTTGATTTTGTTGAAAATATATTCTGTATGGTAGGTAAACTTTTCAATGATAAAACACAATGTCTGGAGAAGTTGAGTAACTTGGAAAAACAGAATAAGATTCTTCAAAATGACAATGAAATTTTAAACAAAAAACTAGATGTATTTATTGAACGAAGAAAGGCTGAAGAACAGAAACTGTATGGTAGTTTCATGGTATTATTAAATAAAAAGAAACACCACATTCAACAGTTGAAAGATGTCCTAGTGGCCTTTAAAAAAGGAAAGCAGAACTTGGATTATAAGGAAAGAAGTAATGGTGCATCAACAAAGAATGTGCAAACTAAAAAGGCAATAAAGATTGAGAAGGTTTCTGAACCTGACGATGCTAGTAGTTCGTCAGATAGTTATAACACAGACAATGAAGAAAGAGATAACAAGGATGAGGCTAATAATATTCTAAGAAAAACTGCTTCACCAGTTCCAAGTACATCCAAATCTAGTATAAGTTTTTTAGAAGAAAATTCTCCACGGAAATCATTTACGTACGCCAAACGAATTCGGACTGACGACAATTTGAGGTTGAGAGTGCACTTACCAGGAACAACCAGCAAAGAAACAAACAATGCAGAACATGAAATTGATACTGATTCTAAAAAGGATGATAGCGGAATAGCAAGTCCCACAGTAAATTTTAACACACAAGATTTGCTTGACAATCTTTAAATTAAAATTATAAAACTTTTTAAAATTCAAAAATAACATGACAAAAAATAAAAAGTTAATAGTCCTCATCAACTATACTTAAGTCATATTATTTGCATTTAAAAAAAAACTCTATAAATTAAATCGCATACTGGAGCAAAAAATCGCCAGCCCAGATAAGAATTTTAGCCCGGGCGCATATATTAAATTAATTATATTTTATTGTTCTAGTTTTCCTTGCAAGTTCAAAAGGCCTGAAAAAAGGTGTAAGCTAATTTAAATACACTATTTGCAATAAATTAAACAATAATTGTTTACAAATAGCAAATTTATTTTATAATTTAGTTAAATGGTTCAGAAAACCTATTCGCCTGGACTAAATACTGGCGATATCTTGGACAGTCGGCATATCCGACAAAAAATCAGTTTTCATACGAATATGACTTCTTATAATAGTTGACAGGGACTATAATATGTATGTTGTTATTTAAGTAAGTACTTAAGTTTTTCAGTCCAAAGAATAATTATTATTGTAAAAAATATTTTTGTGTAGTAACAGAATTACCAAGGTGATTTAAACATAAAAATGTGAAATATACAATGAGCCCTTTCACTTAACCCAAATTTTATAATTTTAATACTAACTTCAACTTCTTAAATCAGGGTATTTTATATTATGTGCTTTACAATAATCAAAAAAATTCTGTGGTGTTCCATAACTTTTGAATAGAGAAACAAAATCTCAAAATCTGATTTCTGTCAGCATCAGTGGTTAATGGTTTTGCTCACAGTAGGGCTGCACCGAGTAGGTCGAGTACTCAGTGCTTGGCAAAGACGTTAAACCTATTGACGAAGCGTTTCATTTATAAAATCGTTTCGCGCCAAATCAATCATCCGTTTAAAAAATGCAATGGATGCGACAGAGAGGTAGACACAGCGGAAAAAAATGGCAACACTGTCTAACGTTCCGTGAAACGGAACACTTATGGAACCACTTCAGTGTCCGTCCGTCCATCCGTCCGTCTGTCACAGGCGATTTTCTCTGAAACTATTTGATGTAAAAAAATGATATTTAGCACAGAGATAGAGTGTGTTGTCCCAATTATAGACGTGAAGTATACTAAGTTGGATTTTGATTCTGGGGGTTAACTTCAGGGGGTAAAATGGGACACGGAAAAAACTTCAAGGGCATCATATAAGATGTCAAATGAAAACTTATTGAAGCACGAATTCAGCAATCATATATGATGTATGCATTTTTTTAAACGTTTTTCGGAAAAAACGCTTAAAAATTGCTGTCCTCCACCCTTATCACCAAAAGGATCGCTCAGAAAAATCGGGAAAAAATCATGAACATTGAGAATTAGGTGTAGATTGAACGAAAATTATCAGGATTAAAAAATTCTTCAATCAATTGTTATAAACAATTTAATTGTTTATTTCCTTATAACTGCTGAACCATTGGTTTTAGAGAAAAAGTTTTTCAACAAAAAATATTTCTCATGATGTAAGGAACAACTTTTTCCCCTATACGTTTTTCAGAATTTTTGATTTGGCTCAGACTCAGCTCCGCGCATACGCGATGTGATACGGCGTTGGTGCCGTCGGCGGCCGGTAGCGCGGCAGATGGGCGAAGATTGGGCGGCCGAGGTTTGCTCAGGTTAAGAGGCACGGAACACTAATTGTGCAGGTATAGCTTGCACTTGACCGATTTTTTATTTTTTGAGAATTTTTCGAGAGATTTGAGGATGTATTACGTTGCTTTTCATCTCAGTACTTAGGGTGGCACTACTTCATAAGACACTTTTTGAATTGGATGATAAGAGCGCTTGTAGATGTCCGTTTTTTTCACCGGACCATGGACCGACAATTTTTTTTATCGTTGTTTAGTCGCCGGACCGGTATACGGTGCGTGTACACACTTTCATTATAACCTAAACAACACCGCAAGTCCGGTAAAAAATACGGCCCCTGGTCCGGTGAAAAAACGGACGTCTACACGCGGTCGAATAAATATTGTGACCATGGATTTATTAAGAACGGATACGGGATACGGGATGATTTAACATTCTTTGAAGCCAAAACAAACCATTCTAAACGACACTGTAAACACAATTTGTAAACATTGGCCACATCTTATTTTACCTTGTATAAAAATACGTTAGAAGCATCACAAGATTTACTAAAAGTAATAAAAGCCCTAAAATATTTTATTTTTCTGCTAAATAATAATAAATTTAAGTTAAAAAGGTTTTATTATTTCTAAAGGTTTATTTAAAGTCGCTCCGAGTCATTTATAAATCTATAAGTCGCACTTTTTCTTTTCTAGTTCATTAGACAAAGACGTACGTGTAACCGAGTGTTCAGACGTTTTTCCTGAGCAACCAGCAGAGACAGGAACACTTCTGAGCTCCAACACTCCAATGCTATTTTATCTCTTTCTACTACCATTCTTGATTCAATTACGAATTTTCTTAAAGTTCGTAAACTCTACCTCTAGGGGAAATGTTTTCATAACAAACAACAAATAAACATGCTTCACGTTCGATACGCTCACAGTATACGGACATCGAATCCTTTCTTAATAAATCCATGATTCTGACACAGGATAAATTCTCGGATAAACTTTTGCGATTTTTTGGATTTATTTTTTTTTGCTTCCCAACAAAATCAAAAAGTAAGAAAGTCGAAAATTATATTTTTTCTTGCTCTATTTCTTTGCGTGACCGAAAGAGCAAATCGAAAAAAAAATTGTACACACATAGTTGTTAGGTAGATTCGAATTTTATAAACAAAAGTACACACGTTTAAAATTCCAAAATTACCACGCCACCCCTCAAAACAGAGAGAACGGGTAAATGTCAAAAATACCCATCTCTCTATTCACTCATCAAAATTTCATGAAAATAATTCAAACCATTTTCGAGATATCGCCTAACCCTGTATACAATGGCAGCAAAATCAAAATTTAGCGAAAGGGCCCATTATTGATATTTCTTTTTTATATCCCCACTTGTTTTTATAACCTTATTAACTCACATTCCAAGCTCATCAAAAGCAGTTATTAAAAGCCAATTTTTTTTATTTATTATTCTTTTGTATCTTAAATTCACACTAATAAAGTTATTCATTCACAATTTGTTGTTAAATTTTAATGCATTTAACTGTAAATTACTGTTCACCTAGGAATTGTTTCCACACGCAGGATATTATGTTTTTCTAGCTATTAATCAATGTGTAACAATAATTACTTAATTACTCGGTGATAAATTGCTTCATATACAGTTAAAATTATGAAAATTCTAAAAGTAAAATTAGAACAATGTCTACATTTCAGTGATTTGCTTTAAATAGTTATGTTAGCAATAATAAAAATACGTGTAGGTACTGTAGTTGTAATAATTTGTTTTGAGATTTGCTAGGATGGAACTTGTTGATTAGTGTTCTTGTTATAGACCGCCAATGGTGGTCTATGTACCGAAACCCGAGCCGTGGTCGAGGAAAATGTAGCTTTCGACATTATCACCATTTTAATTTTTTTTCTCGAAAACGGTCAGAGGGGGGGCAATCGAATTTTCTGGGTTAATAGAGGGATAGTGCGACTAGCTTCGGTAACATATTCAGTTATACAGGGTGTCCGGTTTCGGAGCTACTAAACGTCAAAGTAGAAATTTACACGGTTTCGTATGTATCGATTTATAAGTCGCAAAAGTGAATTACATCGATTTACATTTTCGGAGGTTGTATGGTACCCGGAGCTTCAGAACCTTATTGAAATTGGTGAGAATCAGATAATGGCAAGTGATTTTTTTGAATATTTTAGGTCAGAAATCCCATTTGCAGACCCCTTTTTAGTACTTAATAACTCGTAAACGAAAAGTCGGATCGAAAAATGGATTCATACGTGAAACTTTAAACTCTCAAATACTTTCTTTTTGCAATACATTTACCTATACCTAAGATTTTTCATTTTGTCAGTCGTCAGTATATTGCAAATCTCGAAGCAGCAATACAATATAATTTTATAAACATGGAATTTAAAAAAGATATTCAGCAACGATATACGTTTGAATAGCATAGACCATTTCCAATATGAAATCAAGCTACTATAGGCCAAGCAATAGAGCGATTTGTCGTGACATTAATCTTATTAGAAAACCGCCTGTGCCATCATCTGAAAGACGATCCGTAGATGATTCCTGTTATATTTACAACTCTGAAATTTTTTCCTTTAATTTGTTATAAACATTTTTAAGCAAAAAAACGCGATTTTTTTAGTTTTTTGCTTATAAAATGGAAAGTAATGAAGCAATCTTAATGGTGTAAATGGGCGATTTGTAGAGATTAAAAATACGAACAAAATGAGAGGTCGAACGTCCCGATAGGATAAGTAGCAACGGAGAAAATCCGGAAAATTAAGAGTTTTTTTTTTTAAATTCATAAATCGGCCATTTTTAAACGTAGGGGGCTCAAACTTTGGGAAAAGTAGCAATTTATAGCTACTTTATGTGTGCAAAACCCCGACGCTGTCCGACGATTAGTTTTGTCACAATCGTCATTTTAATTTTTCAGCATACTATTTTGCAACAGGTCTGGATGCTCTATGGATCGTCCGATTTTAATTATTGAAACGGATTTGAAAAGTACCAGTTTAATTGAACAATATGTATATTTTAATTTTTCCATAAAATGCTACAAAACCGGTTGAAAATGCACGTAAAGATGCGCGAAAATGGTCGAGCGCGCGAATATTGGCTCCCCTTCGCTCCGCTGCTCTCCCGCTACGCGACATCTTTCGCTCGCTCGTCCATTTTCACGCATCTTTACGTGCATTTTCAACCGGTTTCGTATCATTTTATGGAAAAATTAAAATATACATATTGTTCAATTAAACTTGTACTTTTCAAATCCGTTTCAATAATTAAAATCGGACGATCCATAGAGCATCCAGACCTGTTGCAAAATAGTGTGTTGAAAAATTAAAATGACGATTGTGGCAAAACTAATCGTCGGACAGCGTCGGGGTTTTGCACACATAAAGTAGCTATAAATTACTACTTTTTCCCAAAGTTTGAGCCCTCTACGTTTAAAAATGGTCCATTTATGAATTTAAAAAAAACTCTTAATTTTCCGGTTTTTCCGGATTTTCTCCGTTGCTACTTGTCCTATCGGGGCGTTCGACCTCTCATTTTGTTCGTATTTCTATTCTCTACAAATCGTCCATTTACACCATTAAGATTGCTTCATTACTTTTCATTTTATAAGCAAAAAACTAAAAAAATCGCGTTTTTTTGCATAAAAATGTTTATAACAAATTAAAGGAAAAAAATCAGAGTTGGAAATATAACAGGAATCATCTACGGATCGTCTTTCAGATGATGGCATAGGCGGTTTTCTAATAGGATTAATGTCAAAAAATCGCTAATATTTTGCTCTGTTGCTTGGCATAAATCTCGAAGCATCAACACAGTATAATTTTATAAACATGGAATTTGAACAAGATATTCAGCAACTATATAAGTTTGAATAGCATAGACCCTTTCCAATATGAAATCAAGCTACTACAAGGGTTATAAATTTTATTGAACAAATCGTCAATTTTTCGCTCAAATCTCTTCCCAACGGCTGTCAGTTACCCAATTATTTTTTATCGCTCTGTTTCCTGTTACATCAAAAATTAAGTACTTCCTACCACAAATTTTGTTCTTTGATCTGTCGGTTTTTATTTGTAGATTGCTTTTTTTCTTCGTTAGCTAATCATGCCAAATTCGAAGCAGCTTGTAGGTATACCGCGTGGGCAAAAATGAATAATTTTTTTATGAATTTCTCACGACTTTTTATTAGAAGTTAACGAGAAGCAATAAATTGTTGCTTAAATTTGATGGCCGACTTTTGAACCAAAAGTTTTAAGTGTCACCATAATTTTTTTTCGTAAGGATTTTGTTGAGGCGTCTTTTCCTGGACGCAATCAGGATTTTGACTTAGGAGGGAGTTGCTCATTGAAATTCTGCACAGAGGATTTTCATTGGGGAGGAATGAGGAGTTAAACAACTTGTTAAAAAAGTTGTGGACGGAGGGGGGCAATCGCAATTATATGTATCTGTAAAAAAGCAGGATCTTGCAGGGCTACAGCTCCATGGCCCTTTACTAGCAGCGCTCTGTTTTTTTTTTGCTGACATATAGGAATATCATATTTCCTGTAAAATTATCATAATTTTTTGCGCTGGATGGACCGTGAACCGCAACGACAACGCCGTCTGTTGCGTCTGGTACTTTCCCACGATCCTGCTTTACAAAAGTTTAGTTCCGTGTTCCGTTTCATAGTTTTATGCTAGGCGTACAAGAAGCTCGCTAGGGCATCTCTTTTCCGATCACGTACATGGATTACAAGATTACAGAATACAACATTTTACGGAGTCCAATATTATTTATTGTGCCGTAACCGATTATCATATTATATTTAAATGTTCAACTTTTAAGATATTTTTAACGACTTTTCAAAGTGAAAAATATCCGCCGCGGCAAAAATGCTATTTCTGAGTTTAGTTTCGTCCGAAATTTAACGTCACTAGCTCTTTCATGTGGCCCCAAAAATAAAAATCTAAAGAATTTAAATCTGGTTACCTAGGAGGGCGACGCTAGGGAGTTAAGGTGCCGTGTGGTACCTCATTTAAAGGTCTTCAAAAAAGAAACATTTTAGCGTAAGCCCGTATTTTAATTCGTTTTTAAATAATGGCAAGCCTTTAAAAATTAAAAAATCCTGGAAAAAAAGTAAACATTTAAATACCCGAGTAAATACCTTTATTTCTCTTATTACTTAATTTACTTTATATCTAGGTACTTCTTGGCAGTAATAAACTCACTTCTCCCATTTTCGAGAATGGCAAGTGTTACTTCTTGGCAGAGTTTAAAGTAATGAGAAAAATAAAGGTATTACATTTTATTTCGCGATTTTGGATTTTTTTGGGCTTGCTATTTAAAAACGGGCCTCGAATTTGCGAATGTTTATTTTTTGAAGAACTTTAAAATGAGGTACCACGCGGCATAGGGTTGCATTTAAAATTTGTGACCTCAACTCCCTAGCATCATCCCTCAAGGATGTTGAAAAAGTTAATTTACATAAAAAAGTAGATAGTATATTAACCAATATGATACACTTAAAATTTGGTGTCTCTATCTACTAAGACTTTTCGGACACCCTGTATGTTCTGGAAATTAATGACCTCGGATTAACGATGTCCTTTATATCCCTTTTATTTTTAAATGTGTACAATATGAAAATTTAGTTTCCTGTATCACCACAAGAAATCCTAAATTTAGTTCCTCATCAGAAATCGAGTCCGTGTGCACGCCTTGTGCCCTTGCGTTCTGTGCGTTTTAAAAATAGTCACTGCACTCTATGGTTCGGTCTAGATATTTTGCATAGTTTATCGTTTAAATCAGTCCGTGGGGCGCGGGCGATACAACACACTGTGTGTAAAATGTAGGGTAGGCAAGGTATGTGACACAATATTACTATGTGTGTATAATAGTATTATAAACGTGAATAGATGTTATCGCTATGTAAGCAGATATATTATACAAGCTTATATGTATATTTTATTGTTTCCTATTATCTTTTTTTTATCTACCTAAAGTGGGTTATGTTAAGAGCAAGACATATTTGGCGTCCATTATTACTATTTTATTTTTGAACGTTGTTTACAGTTATTTGGTATCACAAAACAGGAGAGTCCCTCTCTGGATAAAAATTTTATTTTCCAAGTAAAATCTTCGGCTCATTATAAATACTATTACCTTTAAGCTAATGTTCCAGAGGGCTCAAAAAATTGAACAGATTTTTTTGTACATCCCGTAATCTAAATTTTGTCTAAAATCTTTAGGTACATCTAAATACTTTTTTTCAAATTGACATTTTTGGTTTAAAAAACAAGAGAGAAAGAAAAAAAATATTTAAAGTTGCATTCTCTGTATCAAAGCACACCTAATTTCATCATAATAACAACCTGCGTATACAGGGTGGTCCAAAAGTAATGGTACACAGAACAGCAGCAGATTCCTTTTGTTGAAATAATGCGATTCATTCAAACTTGCCAATTCCAAAATTCCATAAGGAACCTACTGTAACTCTGTGTACGATTTCTTTTGGACCACCCTGTATAAAGTACTATGAATAAGTAATATTTTCGCCCCTCCATTGCAAAAAAAGCAAAATATACCCCGAAAAATCCGTATATACACTTAAGATGTGCAAAAATTTTCAAGCGAACTTGTCCGAACAAACTAAAGCTCAAGGAAGGCGCAAAAAGATCGCTGCCCTGGCTATTAAGGCTGTGTATCGTTGTCAAACCTGGTTAACCGCATCGGTTTCTTCGGTGACATTAATGACAGATACTTTACAGGGACTGCGTTTCCGATCTTAGCAACTTTTCAGATTACCGATACTTACGGGACACAAAACCGTAACCGAAGTTGACAACGGTACACGCCCTAAATTTACCCGGTATCTCGTGCCGTTGCCTGTAAGCCGGTACAATAACAACCTATACGAAGGCGATCATTGCGAAACGCGCTTCCATGCCCAGGCTACGACTGTGACGAGAGAGAAATTGGTTGCGTTTACGGAGTAAAATTTTTTACGTTTACGTGAAATTTCAGATAAATTATAAGAAATTAAATCCATATTTTTATAAAATTATGGTATACTAGCTTGCGTCCGCGACTTCGTCCGCGGTATAACAATTCTACTCCATTACAAACTTTGAACCCCCTTAGGGGTTGATTTATTAAAAACTGTAAAACACGTGTATAAACATTTATTTTTTAGGGGACATCTATGAAGTTTTAAGTTATAAAAAAATTATTTTTTTATCCAAAAAGTTGGCGGAAGCGGTTCTTCCCCGCTCCCGTGGATCGCACGCCCCTGAGGTGATTACTGATTAGTACTGATTACCCAGTAATAAAATGAAGCGGATAAAGAGAAATTTACTCATTAAGAACATTACACCACGAATAAAATTAAGATTATCGATTAACAACAAATTAAAATAATTAACTTTACTTGTAAAGGAGGTAATAATGTTTTAACCTTTTGAGAACTGATTGATAAACATTTATTTTAAATGTTTACAAATTAGTGTTTCTTGAATATATCGTCGTGAAATTGGCTATATACGAATGCAATATTATGTAAATACATAAATATCTAAGCAAATGAGTTTGTGTATTTCAAATTCATGGTTTTAAAAATAATAATACGTCCCCAGACCTTTAAAGCGTGTGTCCTCCCGTTTATACCTTTTTTATTATTTTTTAACAATTATGATTTAATATTAGATTTTGTGACACTGGAAATGACTTAAAACACGTTAAAAAATTTGTTGTTTGCGACTTTTCCATTCATAAGAAGTGTCGTGTAGGATTTGTGCTTGTCAACTTGTAAAATATAGATTTTTTAATAATTAATTTTGAAATCTAGTTTGGAAAATGTTATTAAAAATTGACAGAAAAAGATCATGAGCAAACCCAAATAAACCTTAGCAGGGCCGGCCCTAGGGGTGGGCAGACCGGGCCCCTGTTCGAGGCGGCAAATTTTGGGGGCGGCATTTTGACGAGTTTGTAAAATAATTTTTTCACGAGAAAATTTTTATATAAGGATATTTAAAGAAATATAATTCTTTACAGCCTACAATATGTATCTTGTATATTTTTTTATAGTTATTTTACTTTATTGTTTATTAAGTTTAGTTTAAATACCGCTGCCAATGGATCAATACTTCCACGTGAAGACTCTAAAAAATATAGAAATCATGTATTTCGACGAACTCTTTCCGATGACGTATATGAGATTTTAATTTAAACCATTTTGACCCCACAAAAAATTAAAAACCGTGAAATATTGGGATCAAAAATCGAAATTTCCAGTTTTTCCCAAATATCCATTTTCCAGTGATTTTCTGTTTAGGTAAATGTATTGCAAAAAGAAAGTATTTGAGATTTTATTATTTCACATATGAATTCGTTTTTCGATCCGACGTTTTGTTTTCGAGTTATTGGGTAACAAAGAGGGGTCTGTAAATGGCAGAAAAAATTACCTGACCTAAACTCTCCAATCTCCGAAAATTTACATCGGTTTAATTCACTTGTGCGACCTGTACCGGATTTCAACGGAAATTGCAGAAATTTCGACTTTGACGTTTAATAGCCCCGAAACGAAATATCCTGTATAACTGAATTTTTTATCGAAGCTAGTTGCACTATTCCTCTATCAACCCAGAAAATTCGATTGCTCCCCCTCTGACTGTTTCCGAGAAAAACAAACCTGTTCGACTTTAGGTTAAGCTTCACGTTAACATGTATTATAGATTGGCACTTCTTTTTGCTGATCTTCTGACGTCATTATTCATTAATGACAAATGACTGCTTTTTAAATTGTAATAAATTATACCGAAAAGTAAACATTTTTGTAGCTAAATTATCATAGTCATTTTCTTCAAAATAATTTTTTTGGGTTTGTAATGACAATGACTTCCTTAAACAATTTATACAATAAAAAAATATATTATGTGTATATTCCTTATTAGGTAGGTCAAGGTGCATCACTAAAAAAAACGTACCTTTTACTCTGGTTGGGTATGTTATATAGTAAATAATTTAATAATAATATAATTACTGACATATGAAGTCACTGAAATAAAAACATACATAGATAAATAAGTTGATGATTTCATAATGTTCAATATATTGTATGTGTATAACTGCTTAGGAGTGTAGGAGGTTATTTGTTTACACCAACTTTTAGTTTGGGAATAGACAATATATCAGCAAAATAATAGAGAGTTTCTACTAGCGATTTTCGAAGCAAAAATCGTGTGATTTGTACATAAACAGGCTTATCATTTTAAAGGTAAATGCGTTTTCCAAGCAAGTTGAAAATCGTATTTGCAGGACCAGCTAGAAACATTGATTTAGAATACAGGAGCAAAATGTTTTGGCAAGTTGCCCGCTCCCCCAAACATTTTGGAGACAAAAAGATAAATTTTTATACGTTAATAATGCATCATTTTTAACATTATACTATAATAATACTAACAGTTAATTTCTTACAATTTATAACGCAACCAATTCCTCACGCGTTGCCTTCGTGACCTGCGCCTGGAAGCTCCTTTCGCAATAACCTCAGTTCGCCAATAACTCCTTCAAGTAGGTTGCTATTAACCCCGCTTATAGGCAACGGCACGCGGTACGCGAGAAACCGGATAAATTTACTAGTCAGGATATCGCATCATCCGCAAATAAAGTCATTCTTCCCCCTAGATTAAATTAGCGAAATCATTAACATATATATATATATATATATATATATATATATATATATATATATATATATATATATATATGTATAAAAAATCTACACTACAGCTTTGCCTGTCTATTTTTTATTCCAATCAAAACCAAACATTCAACTTGCAGCTATACAGTAAAATGCATTTAAAAAAATCGTTTCCTCTTCAGTATGACAACAATAAACCAGTAAAAGACAATTTCCTTTTGAACCAAGAAGTCAAATGAAGAACATCGAAATAGATTGATTATATTATTATTTATAAACTAAAAAAATAACGGACGTTGCCATTTTCTCTGACTTTAGGAAAAAATCTTTATTTTTACTGACCATTACTGAATTTTTCTGTTATTCTTGACTTTTCCCTGACGGTTTTTGAAATCCCTGACATTTCCCTGTTTTACCTGACCAAGCAAGTCGCAAAATCGTATTAGAAGGACCAGCTAGAACTGAGATTTCATTAGATTATGTACCGAACAACAAATGCATTTTATTTACATACGTATTATATTCAGTATCCACTGTTAGAATTTGTAAAAGAAACACATGCCCCCAAGCTTTACCAACAGCTGAAAGTACTGCTATTTTTGATATAAAATAAAAAAAATAGCCACTTAAGATGCACAGCTGTTATAAAAACAAGTATTTGTATTTAATAAAGTAGGCACCAGGTTCACATTTAAATTAAGTGAAAAGTGGACCAATGTTATTAGTGTAATAATTGTAATATAATAATTTTTTTGATTGGAAAATTAATAAGGTTGGGGAATGGTTTCGGCTCGGGTTTCGGTGAGCAGCAGACGGTTTTGCTAAAATTAAAAGCAAGTAATTTTTAGTACAGTGACACTTCTTAAATGTAATTAATTCAGTTGTGAGGTAAGACAGTGTCCTAATTAGTGTTTGAGTATGAAGTTTAAATATAACATTGAACTTTTCTTCTGGTTACGCACTTTTTTAATACAGCAATAAAAACCTACAAGTCAATTGAATTTAGAACATATGCATATGCATATGCAAAAATTGAGAATAAATTCTCTAACCACCTGAAAATTCCTTATACAATAAGGATTTCAACAAATGATGGTAAAACAGCTATTCTCCGGGCTATATGCCCCTCCGAGCGCTGAATTACATACCAAAATTTGCCGTATTTTCTTCTAACACAGTTAGATAAGAAAATACTGTTTCAAATGCAAGACACTACCAGGAAGAAGGAAGCTTTTTCTTTAGTTAGAATGTCGTCACCTGCAGACCGGTTTCGAACATTCTAACTAAAGAAAAAGCTTCCTTCTTCCTGGTAGTGTCTTGCATTTGAAACAGTATTTTCTTATCTAACTGTGTTAGAAGAAAATACGGCAAATTTTGGTATGTAATTCAGCGCTCGGAGGGGCATATAGCCCGGAGAATAGCTGTTTTACCATCATTTGTTGAAATCCTTATTGTATAAGGAATTTTCAGGTGGTTAGAGAATTTATTCTCAATTTTTGCATATTTATATGTACCCCTGACAAGTAGACTTTCATTCATACGTTTGAATTTAGAACATCTAGACCAGGGGTCTTCAACTTTTTTTTTTATCAAAGGGCCAGGTTTGGGTTTCCTTATCGACTGGCGGCCAGAATCAGCGGGAAGGTGAAAAAGCGCCGAAAATTTTTCGGGGCCACGCCCAAATTTTGCCAAGTTCATTCGTATGCGATCGGCCTTTTACGACCACGTGTTGTTCTGTTAGCGTCAATTGTTAATGGTTTTGTTCAGACTTATAATAAGTGGTAGATTTTTAAGTAACTGGTAAATGTATTATAATGTATTTTGGGTTGCCGAACTTTTACCATTATTTTTTCTCATAAAAGATTACAAGTCAGTTCTTCAGTATTACTTTTAACCATAGCTTTAGAAACAAGGAGAATATACTATTATTTACATCTTGGAGTAATCAGAATCTTAATCTGGCCAACTATACTCAATAGCAGGTAATATTGTAATGGCGGCCGTTGACACGTGACAATCATATTTGCCAATTTATAATTTAAAAGCTCCCTAATTCAGAAAACACCTCGCGGACACAGACCATCGCTGAATTGATAAGAGATGGATATATAAATGCCATACGTTTACATGTACGCGACGAAGATACATATTCAGCATTTAATCCTTGCAGCCTGAAAAGCGTCAACAGGTGGAATATGTGCAGCACTTCACATCGAATACCGTGTAGATGGGCATCCCTTTCTTACGCCTTTGCACCGGCATATCTCTTTTCGGCGTCTTCAACCGGTCTTGTCTATTCCGCGTTCCTCCGTTATTTACAGAGCCGTCACGTCCGATTTTGATTTATGAAAAATTGTGAAATCAAAGTTTGTTTTAAGGAATATTGTTGTGAGTTTTCGGTGTTTTCAGAAAGCATTTTGCCATTATTTTGATTATTTTGTGCTTATTATACATTTTGGTAGTATATTGTTGGACTTTGTGTATCTGTAAAGTGTTTCTTTTTATTGGAAAGTAAGTAGGTAAACATATTTTTATTTGTTTTAACAGTTATCTAGACAAACGTTACCCCAAACTTGATTAATGTTATAGGAATTGTATATTTTGCGGCGTAAATTACGAATCTAAACTAGTAGTTTAATGAAAAGCTTATAATTTTTAAAATTTTCTTTTTAATCATTTTTTTCTATCATAAATTGAACTATAGTATAACGAACACCCGATATTTAACCTATTTGATGATATTTATTTAATTACTTAAAAAAGAGGCCACTTTCTCAGGCGTTATTTATAAGATAAAGAAAAGCTATCTAGTTCCCAAACGCGTAATAATTGTAAAACATTATTTATTTTAAGATCATTGTTTGGGACTGCGAGTTTCAAAATTCATTTATAATTAGTTAAATGATTTATGTGAGATGTCTATAAACCATTGTCATCTAAGAAGAAAAAGTCTAAAAAAATTCTGTTAGCAGCTAGTATTTATTGTTGGTTAATTAGTCATTAGTATTATGAACTAGTTTATTTATAGAACCCCATTTACGAAGAGGATTTGGGTCAGTTTAAAAGAAAAGATGAGGAGTGCTTCCGGAAGCGTTCGCCAGCTCTTCTGTTCTAACTAGTGATGTAAGGATACGTATCCAAAAATCCGTTGGATCCGAATACTTATTAAAAGAATCCGGATTATCCGGAACCGGCCGAGAACTTGAATACGGATTCGAAATCAAAATAAATTCGCATCGGGTGGTTACTAATGCAAAGTGCAAAGAGAAAACGGAATCGGAATCGAGTGTAAGCGAACAACACGGTCTGCGATTTGGCATATTTGATATTGTGCTTTCTCTTTCTAATGACATTTCCTAAAAAAAGATGGCATAGTTATCGGGGTAACGGGTATCATATGAGATGAGACCCATTGGTTAAACTAGTCCCGCCTCACCCGAACCGAATTCAAACGAGAACGGCGCGACGCGGTGCCTTCTTATCCCTAAACTTCGACTTCGAATGGTATGATACCGATACCGCATCGACCTACCTAGCCGTGTATCCGGATAGAAAATGTTTTAGTCTGTTGCATGCATACGTATACATGATCTGTAACCGCTTTCGCGCGGGTCAAGAAATGGATTCGTATTCGGATAATGGATACGGATATTAGCTGATTCCGATTCCGTATGATTCGGATATCTAATGAATACGGATATTTACAACACTAGTTCTAACACTACCTCAACTGAAAATTTTGGGGAAAAATGCTTGCTATCCTTGTAAAAGTGTACGCAATGTTTAACTACGAAAATAGTATTTACATTTTACAATAGTATGCATGCAACCTTTGTTCTATGTATCTACAGGGTCATTCCATATATTTTTGACAGTGTCCTACACAGTTTATTATTAGAATAGGTAGGAAAAACGACTGTTAATATAGTGTTTTTGCTTATTAGTATCTGTATTACCTTGTTAGCCTAAGCAAGAAGGGTAGATTCAGCTTTAATTTATTTATCCTTTGACAATGTGTCACGTTTTACCCTATATCACATCACATTGATGTAATTGTTTATACTAGTAAAAATATTTATTCAGTTTTGGTAACTTTTCTTTATTTAGTACAAAACTTTTTCATTGGGAATTATAAAACCTGAGCAAACCTATAAAATCATAAAACTCATCAAAGTCAAAAGCTTCTTCCGAATATTTTGCCAGATTAGAAATTTATTTTTGACTTGATTCCGATAAATCTTTCTAAGTAGACAACCAGAAATACTTGCACGAGCAAAGGCAGCTGTGATAAAACATTTGAACATATTCCGGCAACAACATCGGTTTTATTTGTCTTTTACTAATGCACCTTGTACCAACAAGGATAGCAAAAAATCGAAGTTCGTTGGGAATTTTATCAGAAAAGAAAAGAATATTATGATTGCTAATTTTTCAAATTACTCGTAGATAATCACTAATCAGCAATACTTTCTATAAGCGAAGAAGGTACGATAAAAATTTGAATATGTATTCTTCTTTTATTTGTCTTTTTCTACTGCATTTTCGCCAACACGGATAGAAAGAAATCTGATTCATCCGTGATTAACAGCAAAGAAAAGATGAATATTGTGATTGCTAAAATATGTTCTTGTGTAAACGCTCCATGGAACTGACCACTAGGGTGAATTCTTGTTCAGTTGATTTTTCTGTCATCCTCAAATCAAATTGCATAGAATACAGTATAAGGATATTTAAAAAATTAGGGATAAAATGTGAAAGCTCCTTTTATAACTAGCTAATTCTTAATCAATCACTATCTAGACTAATAGATTGTCATTCCTATTTAGAACAAGAGAATATATGACGTATCGTTCGATATTTCTAATGATTTAGTATTAATTTATGTAGTTATTATAATTAGCTTGATGTTTCAACCAGAAAGGATTTTGTTATTTGATCGCCATCGCACTTTTTTTAAAATAAATAAACGTAACGTTTGATGCTTTTCTACGTTTTCTATAAAATCATAGGTCTTGGGATTAGACGACGTTTCGCCGTCGATTGCGAGAGGCATCTTCAGAGCTCTTTTCTCTGCGAGATCAAAACGTTCTCTTACTTTTAGGTAGGGAGAAAATGAACGCAAGCCCCTAAAAAATTGTTTATAAGATGTGATTTAACGAAATATCAAAAAGTATTGAAATTATAAATATACCTTAATTTATCCTAGTATTTTAAATTATTCTATACGATATAATATTTTAATATTTAACATAGTAAAGCAGAAAGAGTGGAACGCCATTTCTGGACAAATATTCAAGTGCCTGAATCAAACTTTATTGATTTGTAATTAGCTTTGTGTACCTACACATAGGGAAATTTTTACAACTCTAATATTAGTATTAGATATAGATTTTGTGCTGTGTTGAGTGCTCTTCATAGAATGGAAATGTGGTTCGTTGTTGGTTTTGTTTCATGTTATTCAAATATTTTTATTTAGAATCGATTGACTTTGATTTTGAATTAATTTTGGTATATTGCACTTTTTCGCCAACAATATAATATTGTATTAAGTAAATGTGACAAAATACTTAAAAAATAGCAATTCAAAGAAATCTGTTTTTTTTTTGTAAAGTGTGTCTCAAAATGAACGCACCTTTTAATTTGTAAATGAAACATATTTTTGAAAAGTGCTGATATTCTACTATTATAAGAAAGTACACATATCACGATTAAGTAAGTGTGAAATACAATGTCGGACAAATGCCCACCGCGACTGTACTGGCACGCTCTTGGTCTTTGAAGCAAATTTTCTGTAGTAATATGTTAAGGGCATATGAACATCCTGAAGGTTTGTTGCCTTAGAAACAGCTTGAATTCATTTTTATTGTTATTTGACAAAAGGTGCCAGAATCAAAGTTGAGGGCACCTTTTTAGTCAAATGACAATAAAAATGAATGAAAACTGTTCCTTAAAGCCGGGTACAGACCAAAATTAGACATTCGCAAGCTGATCGCGAGTAGCTCGCAAACAGCTCACGAACTGCTTGGCTAGACCAAAAAAGTATTTTGTTTGCGAGCGGTTTGACCGTTTCTTTTGTATGTTCGTCATGAGTTCGCCTTTTTCACTTGGTCTGACTGTATATAATGTCATCAAACGACGACGTGTTTTACCCAAACAGCACACTGACATCTTATGTACATCCTATGGAAGTCCGAAAATTGTCAAAAACAGGTCTAGAGGATGTCCAAATTTGGTTCATGTTTGGTCCAATGTAACGGCCCTTTAGGACGTCCATTGAATAGCACAACATCTATAGGCTGTCCCTTAAGAATGTCCATTGGAATAAAAAAACTATCAGAAATTAGCTTATCCATACCCAAATAGCAGATCCTTTGGGTTTGCTTGAGTAGTCCACTGGATAGCCAGTGGATATCCTTAACTGAATATACCGGCAGTCCATAGGATATGGCGAGCTGTTCTAAAACTATTCTAGAACAGCTCGCACCTGCAGAGAAATGTTCGCGAACATTCGCCTGGCTAGCGGGCAAATAGTCGCTGACATTTTGACTATTTTTCTCCACTTTTTGTGCTTCATCACTAAACAGGATTTTCTTCGAAAAATCACCGTCCACTGCCTCTTTGCAGAACCCAACTGACATATTCACGGCGCAGCCCATGTTCTGCTGGTTTCAGTTCTTGGGTCAACTGGATTTTATAGACATACAAATGAAGATCTTTTCTAAGAATTCGCACATTATGCGCATTTGCACAAGTACACTACATATACACTATAATCAAAAAACAAACTCTACGCAAACAACAAATATTTTCTATTTAAATCACATAAGAAGGATTCGAGTTAGGTGTGGTGAGTATAGGCAACTGAATATACATTCGAGACCGTGCTCCTTATTTTTCAATAGGCACGTGACTTATTATCGTAAACAATATGATTGATCACATTGCTGTTTAAATTTGGAGCAAATAGATAAAAAGGATTGAATTTAAGAACAGCACCAAACAGCGACACCTGCTTTAGAAAAGTAAAAAAAAAATATACCCATAGTTAAAATTACTCTAGTAATGTTCTTCAAAATACCATTTTTGGGTATGTAATGATTTGCTTTAACAATTTATGGAAAGAATACATGCATATTTCCTCTTACGAATCCTACCTTTTTATTAAAAAGAATATTATTTGGAAGCTGATCGAAGATACTGTTCCTTAAGAAAAACTGTAATTAAGTCGATCTTGGAAGAACGTATACTTTTAAAAATAAAGGAAGATATAAAAATATAATAAACTACACGGTTATTAATTTTTATCGTACGTTAACGGTAGTATTTTTATCTCAGAAGGCTAGATTACAACACACCCTTTTTAATTCAACCAAGCCTGCAAAACCAGGTTGAGAAAGTTATCAACTTCTGTTATATGTAATAAATATTCTTTATTTACATATAAGTATTGATTTACACTGAGAAATCCAAAAATTAAAAGCAGTACAATTCAAGCCCATTACCACAATTTTGATTTTTTTTAACTTGGTAGATACTCATAGGTTATAAAGGTATTAGTTCGCGATTTTAGAATAGTATTGAATTTCTTTAATGAGCGCTGTTTTTTTCTCAGTCTCTACACATATATCGGGGGCAATTATTGGCCAAAAATTCCAGTATTAAAATATGTTGGAAAATAATTTTGTTTTGTGGGTTTTCAGCGTGGCTCTGCTAGCTTGAACTCAAGCCATCAGAGCCACAAGTTAAAAAAAAAACGAAGAGCAAAAAAATTTAAAATGTAATAAATTAGCAATAAAATAGCCAAAAATTATGACATAAGACAAAATTTGAAAAGGCGTTGTGGCTCTGCTAGCTTTATTGACATATTAACTACTATACTATCTAAAGAGTTACAAAATAAAAGCCACCACTATTTTTTCCCCAAAACTCGATGACGATGACGTTTGGTTCAGTTACATATGTCTCTTTTTTTGTTGATTGATAATGTGTGATAACCCAAAAATAACAATGTGCCAATAAAATTTAAAAGTTGTTCTTTTGATACCTGAAGGTCGTGTCAGTTTTTATCTTTATCTTCATCGTTAAAAAAATAAGAAAATATTTTTAGAAGTGTCGTACCCCCAAGTTCCGTGGATGAATTTAGCTCGAGGTAAAACATCACGAGACGTTGAAGGAGCCAGGAATATTTTGCTGTTTTCTTTGTTAAGCCAAAAAGTTTTCATCCCTTGCTCGTATTTCAATATTGATATAATATTTTTTTTTATAGATCACCATCATTTTCCCAAGAAATCACCATGGAACACATCTCCCTTCTAGATCCCTATGAACAGCAACTGTTGAAAGTATTCAACAGCCACGACATTGACAACTGCGGCAGCTTAGACAGAGATGGTCTTATCCGACTTTGCACCACTTTGCAGCTTGAAGAACAAGGAAGCGAACTAGTAAGATGCCTGTTGAGTGAGAAAAGATCCAGATCTACTTTCGGGGAATTTAAAGATGCTTTATTATCTTTGTTAGGTAAGAAAAGAGTTTTAATTTTAAAACATGTGGATTATTGCTCCTGAAGTGAGTGCATACTGTTTTCTAAATTTGACTGGTAATCATGAAAAAGGAAGCATTATTTTTTTAAATTTCCATTCACAAAAATTGTGTAAAAAAAACTTCTGTGGCAATCGTCTATTCTGTTTGAAGCGTCAGAAAGTCATATATATTTTGTCTCTTCAGAATTGTTGTATTATGTAGGTAAAATGCAGAATAATAAAAATATCACCGAAAGTCCAACCAAAGACAACAACAAGCCTGTTGAGAAGAGTTCTCCGGATCGTGAAGTGTCACCAAAGTTTGTCTATGGTAGCAAAAAATATGGAAGGCGAAGCAGGTATTTTTTTATTTATTTTTGGACTGCACATAAATTCCTCTGTGTTCACCCACTTCCACATGGCCTCTTTTCACATAATATAAAATGTATATACTTTCTAAGATATTGAGCATTGTATTTTTTAACATATTATTGTACTTTTTAGACCTAGAACGGACGAAATAACATCAGTGTTCAACGAAGACAATGACATTTCAAATTGTAAATCGTACGGAGGCACGTCAGTTCAAAGATCAAATTCACAGAGCGAAGTTTTGTCGAAAAAGCGCAAGACAAATTATAAACTTAAAAGGTAAATATTTGATACAAGGCTAAACACGTAAATATGTCTACTTACTCTTATCACGCCGGTCTATCTAGTAATTAATACGAATCGCACCGTATTCTGTCTCTGTCTACTAAATACCGCAAACATGATTCAAGAGTGGAATGGCGAGACGAAGAGTGTTATTCTTTGCTCTGCCTAAGGACGGGTAAATATAAAATGCACTACTCCAAGAAATTAACGCACCCCCAAAAAGTATCTAAAAGTTTAAAGTTAATTTTTGTCAGAACCGCTTGTCTGATTTGGATCTGATCCATCAATCACGTTCTGTGACCAATCACAACAAGGGATTTTTATTATTCACGGTTCTTTAAACCACTCAATAAGTAACTTGAACAAAATTTCATTCTAGATGTACGTCACTACCCGGCCACAAAGACCTTAAGAATCCACAAGGAAACCACTTTATAACTTCGAATTTATCAAGCGAACCGGAAATCGTGTGCACAGAAGATATGCTACGAGAGGCGTGGAAAAAATTGGGAGTGGGGGAAGATGGGTATTTGAATCAGACCGAGCTGGTTTTGGTCTGTGATGCAATTGGTAAGAAATCTACCTTTCTTTGAAATCCACGCCGAATGGGTGACCCATTCGGCAACGTTGACCCATGTACTCGATGTATAACCTAAAAATTGAAAATATGGCACAGTGTTGCCGCGTGGTTGATCTAGTCGAGACGTGGTCGACTTTTTAGTAAGCGCCAATAGATTGTAAACATCTACTTGCTTTTACATAATTTCTGTTTTAGGGTTGCATAAACTAGCAGATGAAGTAATACGACAGTTATCCGATCAACTGTCAATAAACTATGATCGAAAGATTAGTTTCAAAGAAGTATTGGAGGTGATCCAAAGGGACGAAACGTGGTTTGATGTGTTGAACAACGGAACTAGTGTTAACGAGCGCTCAGTAAATATAAGGTAAACTTTATGCCCATATACAGGGTGTTATATAATTCACTGCATATATTGAATGTGACTCATGGGGTAGTCTACAGACATACCCAATACTTTTTTCCCCTCAAATCGCACATTTTTTTATTTTAAAGAATGCCCAAATACCGGCCCTTATCCGACGCATCTGAAGAGCCTGACGTCACGGGCTCTAATATTAGAAAGAAAAAACAAATGATCCAGTCGGGGCATTTGCCAAACTTAAATAATATTGTGACATCTCATTTTTTTGTCAGTCTTAGTGAAAACCGAAAATAATCAAAAATATTTTTATTTCCACACATGGATTTTACCAAATATGTGTATTTTAATTTAATAGGTAGCAATTTTTTTACTTAATATCGGGAAATATGGAACACTCGTGAATTCGAGTTGAAATTGTAACCAGAAATGTTGTACTATTAGCACAGAGAATAGTCACTTACCTATTACGTTATTTATTAGTGAGATGAGCATACCTACTACTAGCTTTAACCTTTTGCCTTTCGAAAAAGGTTAAAAATCAAATGAAATAACAATAAATTGTTTATTACCGAATTTAAAACATAGGTACTTCGTGAAAGTTCTTTCAGCGACGCTTCAAAATTTCACTGCACCACAAAAAAATCACCCATTTATTACTTATTTTTTTGGTAGGGTTCTGCCCTCGGTAATATTATTCGTATAAACTAACGGTTTTCATCAATATTATATCTATAACACAACATAGGACACTAAAATGTGAAAAAATACATCATCAAACAACTTCTTCGGCACACCACATGGTTTTTGACGAGACAACTACGAAATAACTACAAAATACATCTTATTTTTTGTCTCGCTCTTGCACGCTGTCTCTGTCCGTCTCTTTCTGTTGTTTGAAAGGTGGCCGTAGTGCCGTATAGAATATCTTTTAACTATGGCCGTACCCACGTTATTAGGAAGAATTTGCAAGAAGAAATTGCGGATACGCTAATTAATGAACGATGAAATTTAGTGGTATTTTTAGTCAGAGTTTGATTGGGTAATAATAACATTATTTCTTATGCTAACTTCTTACATAAAAAAATATTGATAGAATTGGCAACTTACTCCGTATCATGTGTTTCTTGCCAGCGGCGGGTACCGCTGGTTTGATAAAATTTAAGGGGCGATTACCAGCTTATTGCGAAGCGCCATTTATGACTATTTTCTTCCATCTGAATTCATATCAGAATTTACCAGTTTCAATATATGCAGTGAATTTCATAACACCCTGTATATGAAGGATAACAGTAAAAAACTAGTGCAATATCCCATTCTAGGTGAATTCAGTATTGCCACCGTTAACACATATTACTAGAGTTACCTTCATTTTAATGGAAGGAAATAATGATTTTCTTTTAGATGTTCGTCTGAGGAACTATTTCCTGATTCTCAAACATTCCAATACATAACATTGGGACCAGATGGAAATGGCTTAATCAACACGGATACTCTTATAGAGATGTGGGAAAATGTTGGTATCTTCTCGCCCAAGGAGTTGATTCACGAACTCGGATTTGATTCGGCAAGAATAAACATCACTGGTAAGAAATTAAAATAAACTGTTAACAGGAGCAATCAGCACAAATCCCTACTATTTTAGGTGTTCGCCGCTGCTGACTTGCCTGACTGATTTTTTAAATTTTATATATTTTACTTTTAGACCTGGCGGAAGTTTTGGAAAAACAAACCCGTGCCATAAACGAGAATACTCGCGGTGACTACCAGAGCCCTCAGACCACTTTGTTACGAGCGAATTTGAGCTTGTACCAGTCGGAAATAAAGTGCTTGAGAAACATTCTGGAACAGTTGCAAGCGGAAAGAGAGAAATTCAAGCTGGACGTTGTCGAGGCCAATAATAGGGCGACGTTGCTCGCTCAAGAAGTCGATGATAACCACACCAGAATGGAACAGAATACTATCAATCAGGTATAAAAGTTGTCAAGGCTTATATAGCAGTACACTAGCGAATATGCATATAATCCAAATAAACCTGAAACATTTTTTTTGTATTCTCTACATAAATTAAATATTTATTGTTGTTATTTTTATCCATTTATTTTGGTGTTTATTAACAAAAAAAAAGATTTCTACTACAAATTTTCATACAAAATCTGAATCTTGAAAATCGCGATACTATTGACTGTGACGTCACATGTCATGTAAATAAAAGTGTTATAATGGCTGGTACATGGTGAATTCCAGTGTTAATTTATTTTATTGATTATCTCTCAGAGGTTTGTAGATTTCGTGGATAAGAAACATGACATTTGAATAAAAGGAATTTGTGCAAGGACAATCGGGTAATTTTCAGAAAGTTGATGCTTGTGTGATGGATGGCCGCTTATTTGTCTTTAAAATTTCGTTACAAGTACTTATTAGTTATCGTAACATGAAACTAAACATACAACCGAATATACTTTCTTGAATTTGACAGTACTGATACCTAATGATACCTATTTATGGAAAAATTTTAATTAACTTTGCACTTCATGTGCTTTCTTCTAAATCGGCTGTTCTAGGCACGTGAAAAATGAGGTTTTTAGGGCACTTGCAGTGGTATTTTTGCACATTTGCACAGTACACTAGTAGGATGGTAGTTTTTTTTATATAGATTTCATACTAATACTCGCGTCTCTGTGGCCTATTGTGACAGGTTAATTCTGCCACAGTGTCAGGGTTTGTTTTACTAATTAATCTTATTCACGAACGTCTG
Source organism: Philopedon plagiatum (assembly GCA_963971165.1). Classification (NCBI taxonomy): domain Eukaryota; kingdom Metazoa; phylum Arthropoda; class Insecta; order Coleoptera; family Curculionidae; genus Philopedon; species Philopedon plagiatum. Next base: position 140,219,826 of record OZ020190.1, on the reverse strand, counting down.
TTTAATTTTATTTTATAATTACCTTGATCGAAGAATTGTATCTTCATTCTTACACTGGGTGGGTTTGCCTTGCCGTGTGTTCCAGGTTACTCCCTGGGAATGTTGATTGCCTTTTATCTTGCTCAAGTCAGCGGTCCAATGTCCATCTTTCATAGCTTGTAGTTTGATTTAACTTTCTCTTTGTTTGGGCCCACAATTTCGTTTTCTTCGCCTTGCTTAAAGTCCTCCCTGCGTATAGACGGTTGCTTTTAGTCTATTTATGCTAATTTGTTTTTAGGGGGTAAGTTTTAATGGGCTACTTACTGTTTTTCTTCCTGGAAATCTATTGTTTACATTTTCTTGCAACATTGGTGCGCCCTTAATTTGTATGGCTTTTGATCGCATTGCCTTCACTGTCCTGGTTTCTGCCTTGCTCTTTGGCGTTCTGTATTGTTTAAACGGCATTAGTTTCTTTCAGATTTTGTTTTGAATTCTATAAAAGAAATAGACATTTTCAGGTTAGGATTTTTGTTGGTACTAGCAGCTGTCACTATCAGTTTTCCAGCGTTGCCGATTAGTGTCGGAAATACATGATAAAATTGTCCATCTGCCGGATAAACTTCCTATTGGACCTGATGAAATACCGAATTATTTGTTGAGACACTGGGTTTGCACGATATCTGAGGCTTTTGCCATTGTTTTCAGTAAATCACTGGATGTGGGGGTTTTTCCTGCATCATGAAAGGAAAGTTTTCTTGTTCCAGTACACAAATCTGGCGACAAGGAGAACATTACAAAGCATCATAGTGTCTGCAATCCATCTAGTATACCCAAGCTGTTTGATTCGTTGGCGCATGACTTGGCTTGGCTCTGTAGGGGGGATATTTGTCGGGCAACAGCATGGATTTTCAAAGAATAAATCAACAACCACTAATTTGATGGTCTATATATCGGAACTGCTGGATGCTTTGGAGGAGAATTCTCAGGTAGATGCAATTTACACTGATTTCTCCAAGGCGTTTGACAGAGTCGATCCTAGACTTCTAGTAGCTAAACTGTCTGCTATGGGGTTCAGTCGTTCTCTTGTTCAGTGGATGGGTAGTTATTTAAGGGACCGCGTATACAAAGTAAAAATGGGCAATTTTCTCTCGTAGGGTTTAAATTTTAGTTAGAACAATTTTCAACTCGTGTCTGGGACAAGCACGAGAGTGACATGATTATGTAAACTTTTATATTGCAGGTAGCATTGTAAAAAAAATATTTCCCCTTTTCAGGTTAAGCTTCTTGACCTACGTCACGCGGATATGCTGCGAGACATAACGTCTCAGTATACCAAAGACAAGGAGCAACTTAACAGCATCAATCAATCTTTGGAAGGAAAAATATCCAATCTTGAAGCGGAAGCGACGAAGTTGAGGAATGATCTTTCGGTGGCTCAGAAGTACTCGATCAATTTAGAGAAAGAAAATCAGGCTCTGACCGGGAAAATATGCGACTTGGAGAAAGACAAAGAAATGCTGATTGAAAAAGTTGAGTTTTTAGAGGCTGAAAAGCAGAAAGTGAGGTATGAGCCAAAATATCTTTATTTCTTTTTAGGAAGCGATCAATATGCAGGGTGAGTTTTTTAAATATATCTCGAAAACTGTTTAAAATTATTATTTTTTTGATATTCTCTTTCGGTTACGGAACTATGATTTATTAGGTTATAAAATTAAAAAATTATTTACCATTTAATTTCAACCTATTTATCGTCTGTAATGCTTAAGAAATTGTTCGAAATGTCCCCTTTTAACTTCCAAACACTTTCTTACTCTTTGTCTAAATTAATTTCGTACTCGCTCTAGCATTTCAGGTGTCACTAATAAGCAGGCAAAGCGGATTCGGTCTTTCATATCATCTAAAGTTGTAGATGCAATCGCCATCACTTTGTCTTTTATAAAACCTCCACAAGAAAGAGTCAAGCGGGGTCAAATCGGGGGACTTAGCAGGCCAGTTGACCGGACCAGCTCATCCAATGCACCTGTTTTCAAATATTTCATTCAAATAATTACGGACCCGTATTGTATAATGGGGTGGAGCTGTGTCCTATTGAAACCACATGTCAGAATTTATGTTTTGATTTAATAATTTAGGTAATTGATTTCTTAAAAAATCTGTGTACATTTCTCCATTTAAATGTCCTTCAAAGAAATGCGGACTAATAACTCTATCCCCGATTATATCACACCAGACATTAATTGACCACGGATGTTAATTTGGCAGAGTTCTCATCCAGTGAGGATTTTTCGACGCCCAGTAGTGCATATTGTGTCGCATTTACCTGAAGAGAACTACCAAACAAAAAAAAGAAAAAATTTTACTGATAAGGGATAACAACATTAACAACATATCAACTTGCACATTAAAATTCGCTTCCATGTTTAATTGAGCAATAAACTGATAAATAAAACGTCAAAATTCTCAACCGACTTAAGTAAAAATAACGCATTTCCATGGAAACGAATAATAATTCTCAAATAAGTGAACTTCTTGATTTATTGGTATAGTTTATTTATTTTTTAAATTCAATCAATATTTCGTTAACCATAATTCCATAACCGAAAAAGCAAATAAAAAAGAATTGTACGCATACGTAATTTTTTACGTAGATTCGAATTATATAAACAAAAGTACATAATCCCATTTAAAATTCCAAAGTTACCCACCACCCCTCAAAATAGACAAAGCGGGTAAATGTCAAAAATATGTTTATATGTAGGTAATATGTTCTCGCTATTAGCTCACCAAAATTTAATGAAAATATTTTAAACCGTTTTCGAGATATCGCCTTGTAACACTTTAAAAAAACTCACCCTGTATAGTACATAATATTGTTATTTAATTTTGATGCTGATTTTTATCCTTTTTAAATTTTCTTTCAGGGAGATGGAGCGGGAAGAAAGTGAAATGCTTTTATCAAAATTAACAGCTCTTCAGATCAAAAATTCCGAACTCAAAGACAGAAACGACGAGATGGAATCAGAAATTGAAAGTCTCACTAATCAGGTAATTATATTTAAAGGGAATCAGCTCACATTTCTACTATTTTGATAGTAAGGCATAATTGCCCTTATAACCCTGAACGCAACACTTATACGGCATTTTCACTGCACTGTTTCGCGAACACTATTGTTTTCACACACTTAAAACAATAAAACCTTTAAAAAAAAAACACTATAAATATAAGAATATTTAATTAAACACGCCGGTTGACCCTTAGTTGTCTAAGGGTTGACCATTATACTATGGTGCACCACGCGTCTCAAGCTTCTTGTAAATAAGACGCAGCGTTGCCAACTTGTGTATCTGAAAGTTTACTTGGGTGTAATAATTATTATTTTAGTAAAGATTAAAGATAAAAGATAATATTATATCTACTTTTTTGGTATTTCAATGTCAGTGTAAGTTTTGAGGTTTGTGTTATAACAAGCTATTTAAATTATTATTTTCTGACCGATAAATGATTATAATGCCGTATAAGTTTTTCCTTCATAGGGATAATATCTTGACCTATTGGCAACCCCGTTCAAGCTGAGATTAGCATACGAATGCTTCGATGGCCTACTGACGTGACCTAACAGGTGGGTGACGTCAGAGCCCCTTAGCCTTCTTTATTCAGAGGTGCTGGTATATCACGTGTTAATTGGAAAGAGACTACTTACTGTACTTTTTTTTAATATGAATAAATAAAATGTTTATACCAAACAACGTAAAAATTGATGCCGTCAAATTGATAGATAATAAAATTCAGTACATTTTACTTGTTATAAATGTATTCCAAAAAAAATTCCACTGTATGGAATAAATTCTTTTTCAATTATTTAATTATTACATATTTTTAATTATCAATCCATTATCTCTGCAGTTTGGTACATTTATATGATGAGTAGTGATTTTCGCACTTTTACATTGTTACATAAAAATCGATTTATTGAAAAATAAAGATCTGTACTGGAAATTAGTCAAGATGGAATGAAAATAAATCTCTTGCTATGTTTGCTTGCTATCTCACTTGCACTACTTATAAAGCTATGATACTTATGATACAACGTAAAGTCAGGGAAAAAACTCAAATATTTTCAGGAAAACCGTGAAAAGTTAGGGATATTTGGTCTTGAAAAAAAGTGGTCACCCTGAATGGCCTTATGACACCTTCAGCACACAATGCATACCACACGCTTACTCAAAGAGGATGTAAAGGTTTTTCTTCAATCATTCGAAGATTTTCGCACTCCCAAATCCTACAAGTTTGCTTGTTCATTTAGCATCCGAGGTGGAAATGAGCTTCGTCGGAAAAGATAAAATTATTGCAAAATTCTGCATTATTTCTAACTTCTACGAGAAAGATTAGCTATCGCACGGCACTGCTCTTTGCCAGGGGCTTTAACTCTCGAATTAGATGAATTTTATACGTGGGCAAGGCCAGATCTTTAATCAAAATTCGATGCAGAGAGCTTTTCGTAATAAGTTTGACCAATTCTAATACTTTCTTCCGTCGTAAAATGATCCATAATTAAATTGCCAGGTCTCTAGATGACACATGCACACAACAAGTATAAAATTTCTAGGTTAAGTTGTTGAAAAATGGCGCCAAATTTAAATGTCGAAATACCTATTGGGACACGATTTATTATTGGCAGACGATTGTAGAAATATAACATTTAATTGTGTATTTCGGAGGAATAAAAAGTGACCTATATTCTTTTCTGTGACGTAAGCTTCTTCTGTGTCAAATTTTATCGCGATCCGCTGTTCCGTTGAGCAGTAATTTAGTAACAAATAAATTTACGCATTTATAATAAAGGTAAGGATAATTAATATGTTTTGTAGGTTATGAGTATGAAGAACAAAGTAAGCAGCACACCGACAAGGAACTACAACACGTTGGATCAATCGATGGAGGAGGACTATAATATCTCGATAATTTGCGAGGGGGTGGGCCTGGGAGCCAAGAGGAGGAGCGATTGTTCACCAAGCAAAGATGTACAGCTCTTGCGAATGAGTAAGTACATACATTTATCAGTTTAACCCTTTGTATTCGCTCTATAAAAATTTGGTAGAGTTTTAACAGAATAACACTTACCTCGGGATTTACTGAAAAGGTTTAAGAGTAAGTACTCTTAGTAAGATAATCAGTATGTCTGCGGATAGGGTTTCGAAGAGGACAAATGGATCAAATTTGGAAGATACGTACAAATGTCACTCCTAATTAAAGTTTTTGCTTGTAAAATACTAAATAAGATTCACGTTATGGAAAATTTAATTTTTTATACAGAGAGCATACAAAATTAGAGATGTAAAAAACTGTTTTTTATCATCTGAAAAAAAAAACATGAAAAAAAAAACGTTTTTGTTTTAATGAAAAAAACCATTCTGTTTTTTTTCTAAAGAAGTCATCAATCATCATTTAAAAACGCGCCCGATAGCTATGCAGGGCACCTATTGGCGACTCAAATTAAGGAGGACAGCTGCAATCAGCTGATTTTTAACGGGAGACGCAAAGGGCACACTAGACGACAAAATTGACGAAGATGCCAAATAACACGATAATAAAGACAAAGACGAAACGAAAATATTCCCCGTTATAGCAGTCAGCAAATCGTCTGAAGAGGACGGCACGTTCTTAATTTGAGTCGCCAATCCTGTTAGCCGACTCGCGATTGGAGATCCTTCAGAGTGCTTTGTACAATCCTAAGGTTTGTTCTTTTGTGCTGCACCAAACTGCACTAACCTGCACATTTTTTATTCGTGGAAGAAGCCCATAAGCAAAAAGTCAGTGCAGATTACTGCAGTTTTGTGCAACACAAAAGAACAAACCGCTAGTGTGCAATGCCAACAGGTGATCTGCTTTAAGTCTTTTTATTATTGTTAATAATATATCCTATTTACAAACGAATCAGGAAGTTTTTAGATAATACGTAATTCGTTTTCTGTTTTTCTTTAAATTTAGATTTTTTGACATCAATAGGATAGGCAATACTACATGACAATTTTTTCAAACTAGTTTGTTAGGATAGCCCAAAATTTAAAAAAAAAAACTTTTTCATTATTAGTTATTGTTTCTATTTTTAGTAATATTATTACTATTACTAAACTTAGGCGTTTTAGCTGTTCTTGTGTTCCTGTTCATAAATAGGTGGTTTTAGTTCGTTCTTTTTTTAATATATGTTTACTTATTGACAAATATTGACGTATTTATTGCATATTATTTACTTTGTCGTTACAAATGTAATCACATATCGATTTTTAATTATTTTCCTCTAAAACCTTGCATATTTGTCAGTCTGTGAAAAAAAAACAAGCTCCATGTTTTTTTTTCATAAAAAAACACGGTTTTTGAAAAAAAAACATTAACTTTTTTTTTTCATTTACATCACTATAAAAATATGAAAACGTTATTTTGCGTAAGAGTAAACATACCTTGTTTATCATTTCCTACCAAAGAACAAATATGAAATATGTTTTAAATTAAACCCGAAGCCGAAGTACAAGATTTCATTAAAAAATTTAAATGTTAGAAGTAACCAGTTTTATCACATTATATTGAGTCCATGGATTTATTAAGAATGGGTATGGGATGATTTAACATTCTTCGAAGCCAAAACAAACCATTCTAAGCGACACTGTAAACACAATTTGTAAACATTGGGCACATCTTATTTTACCTGTATTTTTGTACAAAAAATACGCTAGCAGCATCACAAGATTTACTAAAAGTAATAAAAGGCCTAAAATATTTTATTTTTCTGCTAAATAATAATAAATTTAAGTTAAAAAGGTTTTATTATTTATAGGTTATATTATTTCTAAAGGTTTATTTAAAGTCGCTCCGAGTCATTTATAAATCTATAAGTCGCACTTTTTCTTTTCTAGTTCATTAGACAAAGACGTACGTGTAACCGAGTGTTCAGACTGAGGTTCAGCCGTTTTCCTAAGCAACCAGCACAGACAGCAATACTTCTGAGCTCCAACACTCCATTGCTGTTTTATCTCTTTCTACTACCATTCTTAATTCAATTACGTATTTCCTTCAAGTTCGTAAACTGTACCCATAGGGGAAGATGTTTTCATAACAAACAACAAATATAAGGCTTCACGTTCAATACGCTCACAGTATACGGAACATCGAATCCTTTCTTAATAAATCCATGGTCCCAACTATTATCTTTTACACCTTTAACCGAAGTACTAATTTCTAGATACAACAATAATGACACCTTTGGACATGCTTGTCAATGTCTTTATTAGATGAAGCATTTATTTAATTTAAAATACTTCTTAAGGCGGGTTCAAACAGCAATTTAATTTAATTTTAGCCTAAGGTAATTTAAGAGTTTATTTAATTTTAATTTATGGTGTTCATCCAGAAATTTAAGCCACCTAAGATTTAATTTTCAGCCAATGAAATACATCGTGCTACGCCTGCGCCATTGCGATTTTCAAGTGTGGGTGTGGGTGATTTTTAGTTTTGCAAAAACAAACTCACTTAAATAATTTAAATCAAACAAGCTAACACAAGGAATGGGAAATACACAAAAATGTAAAGCTTTTGTTTACATTTTATGAATATTTTTCTTTCAAAACTGTCAATAGTGTCAATGCCAACTGCGTCATCTCATTGAGTTTGCGCGTTAACCCTCATTTAATTTAATTTAATTCTAAAAGATAAAAGTTGGTCAACTTTTAAATTAAGTCTTAAATTACATCAACTGTATGAACGCTATTATGGCGTGCCATCTAACCAACTTTTTAAGTTACGCTAAATTAAATATTAAATTAAATTAAATCGCTGTATGAACCCGCCTTTAAATTCAAGTGCAATTTTTAAATAATACGAACATTTAATTAAACTCAAAAGAAGATGATAAAAACTAAGCAATACAATAAAGATATCAAAATTCAAAAACTCCACCCCCATATTCAACACATTTTTCCAATTGCTTCCTCAGATATCTGAAGGAATTTCTGATTTCTTCCTGGGATATTGAACGAACAGTCTGGGTAATTCCGCCTTTTAGCACGTCAATATTATTTGGTATTGGCAGTGGCATAAACAATTTGTTTTAAATAGCCCCATAGAAACATCGACCAACGTTAAGTCGGGGCTCCTTGGGGGCCACAAAATTGGGTCATTTCTAACAATCCACCTTGGACCAAATCTGCTATGTGCTAGACAACCATCTTGTTGAAAATAAATTTTTTGCCGAAAACTTAAGGGCAAATTTGCGAGTTCATCGCTAAAAAATGTATCCAACATCTCTAAGTAAGATTATAAGAAATATGGTCCTATAATGCCATGGACAGATATCGCGCACAACACATTCACTATTGGAAAATATTGTCTTCGCCTCAGTACTCCAAATTCATGGTTTTCTCGAGACCAGTACCTGGGATGCTACAGTTCCACTAGTAGAAAATGTCCATTCTTCAGATAACGTAATAAATTTATAAAAATGTATATTTCCTCTTAAACTTTGGTCTTCCACCCATAAACAAAAATCTAGCCTTTTAGCTTCTTTTCTTTGTTCCAAAGTTTGGTTAAAGTGGGGTTTGAACGAAAATAATTTATTTTCTTTTAAGATCAGCTGAATATGAGTTATTTTCACAACTTCTAGAAGATGTTTAGCATGATTTCTAAGAGGCATCACAGGAGTGTCTCTAACAGACTGAAGAACTGGCAGCATCGTTGTGGTTATTTGTATTTCTTCTTCGTCTTAAAATTCAAAACCGAACCAGCTATTTGGAAATTGTTTTATTGTGTTGTAGATTGTCATTTCAGTTATTGGGATTCCTATAAATTTCTCGCTAAATTGTTCCATGATGTAGCGGTATGATACCCCCAAAACACTGGACTGTAAAAATCCTTTGTTCAGTAGATAGCATTTTGATGAGAAGTATTTTAAATTAAATAATTGCTCCATTTAATAAAGACATTGACAAACATGTCCATAGGTGTCATTATTGTTTAATATGTAGAAATTAGTACTTTGGTTAAAGATGTGAAAGAGAATAGATGGGACTATTCCCAGTATAATGTGATAAAACTGGTTACTTCTAACATTTAAATTTTTTAATGAAATCTTGAACTTCGGCTTATGGTTTAATTTAAAACATATTTCAGTCTTGTTTTTTTTTTGGCACAAAATGATAAACAAGGTAGGGGAGCTTGGGGTAATAAGAACGATCAAACATTTCTGCCGAAAAAACTTCAATAAATGGTTTTAAAAATATAACATGTAATTTACACAACCAAAAGTCTAATCAAAATAATTCATGCTGCTCCATTGTAGTATTTTGTGTTGTTTTTTTGAAAATCCATGTTAGGTCAGTGTTTAGATTTCAGTAGTGGCTCATATAAAAATATATATTTTTAAGTTGTTACGGTTTGTGCCTTTTAGTATGAAAGTATGTATCTTGAAGATAAAGGTCTCTAATAGAAGTTTTTTTTTTTGTAACGAGCTATTACAGCTTGTTTTATTTTATTTTTTTAAATAGAGTTCTTATTACCCAAAAATACTTGTTTTGGGGTAATAAGAACCAAATATTAGCACTTTTTCTTTGTTGCAACTTTATTTTTTATGGATCAATAACACTGGGAACTTACCCATTCCATATACCTAAACTCGATTTAATTCGTACATGTTACAAAACTTTTAACAATCACATTACAAATGGTTTAATCCAAACTTCAAATATGTATTCTTTACTTTTTTAATCAATTTTATGATATTCCATGAGCCATTTTTTAAAATTACATGAATGATAGGTGGGAATCGCCTTAAATTCCTTTGTAGGATTGATTTTGCCCATATAACTAATGTAGAAAGTGAAATTCTTTAAAAATGTCAAGATTTAAATGGTCACAACTTTTTTTCTTATTAATATATTCTCCACATATCTATATCTTCAATGATTTTAACATTAACTTTATTCTTTCTTACAGCAGTTGGTGCTTATTGCTGTTAGTTTTTCTACAAATTGATACATGATTACCAATCATGTCACAAGTTGGTTTGTTCCACAGCAGTTATTTTTTCAGGGTAAAAAGAACAGCCATAAATAAGTTCTCATGACCATAATCACATCCAAACATAGCCCATAGACTCTCAAGTTCTTATTACCCCGGCCAGGGGTAAGAAGAACTTGATAGTGGGGTAATAAGAACTCATTTTTAAAAAAACGGATAAATATACTTCAATTTTTCTTTTTAGTCACAAAATGTCCGCCATTAAGAATATTTAAAAGAAAAAGCGATAGCATAGACGATTTTTTAATAATTGATATTCAAAGTCAAACCATCGATTTTTTAACCTTATTACCCCAGGCTTCCCTATGTTTACTCTTACTCAAAATAACGTTTTCGTATTTTTTATGCTTCCTGTATAAAAATTAAAATTTTTCAAATCGTGAATCTTATTTATTTTACAGGCAAAAACTTTTATTAGGAGTGACATTTTTACGTATCTTGCAAAATTTAGTCGATATGTGCTCTTCTAATCCCCATCCGCGGACGTACGGTATGCTTTACAACAATAAAAGAATTCTAAGGTGCTCCATAACTTTTTAATCACGTAATGTCACGTGATCTGCACTTTGGACCATTTTAAAAAATAGATTTATATAAATAAAGACAAATACAAAGTTTTTTTAATTATTACACACATAAGGAGTAAGTTAGAAAGGGATAGAACACAACTCAGGGCCCAATTACAGATAATTCTTAAGAGTTGAAAAATATGTAGGCGAGAGCTTTTGCGCTTAGCTTTATCACCATTACTGTCCAGATAGTGGATTGGTCGTTACTGAATTCACAATCAGTTTCCGACCTTAAACAATATTGGTATTTGTAAATATCAGTCGACGGTACGTTTACATGTTGTCAGCCCACGATTTTCATAAATTTTTTATAGTATATCTATTAACAGGACAACTTTTAAAAGACTAATTATACACCTTGATTTCAATAATTTATATATATATTTTTATATTGGAATTATTAATAGGGAATATGCATATAACCCAAATAAATCTGAACTATTTTTTTATATTCTTTACATAAATTAACTTCCAGATTCACTAAGAAAGTTTAAGATTTAGTACAGGTTTAAATTAAGATCCTCTAGTTGTTGTTTTGACAAGTTTTTGTCCTGTCGTTGTTAATAAGACGTCATTGAAAATTTATGAATTATTCCGATATTTCAGGGATTTGCTTGGTTTTCAAATCTTGGAACGGAGAGTACGGTTGCTAGAGTGAATTTAGTTCTATTATTGTCGAAAGTGCGTACTAAAATTGCTCTTTTCTTTATACATTTGCGAAAAAGCTCCGAAATAAATTCATAGTATAAAATTTAGTTGTCTTATTCTTACAGCTGTCAGTTTAAAACTTTTGGTTGTCAAATTAGACCGGACTAGCGTTGGAGAATCTGGCTGTAAATGTTTATAGCGGTTGCTGTTATCCATTTATTTTGGTCTTTATTGATAAAAAAAGGATTTTCTACTGCAAGTTTTCGCGCGAATTTCGAAACTTGTAAAACGTGATCCCATTGGCTGTGTCGTCAAAAGTGTTTTATGACTCACAATGAGTACATGGCGAATTCCAGTGTTGTAGGGTTATCGAAAAATCCATAAAAATGGCATTTAATGCGTAACTCATCCAATGAAATATCCCTGCACTTAAAGTGGAAGGTTCATAAAATCTTATTCATATATATTTCAAGCCGAAATCGGTCCAGGAACCTTTCAGTTTTGCAACAAAAACTCATTTTTGTGAAATTTTCACACATCATATCTTAATAATTTGCGTTCTTTGTTTTCATAGCATTTCATAAGCGATTTAAATTAGTGGGAAGTATTCTTAGATAAAATTAACGGATAAAATAAACCCAAAAAGAATCACAAATAAGGAAAATAGTGTGGAATAATGTCGGTTAAAAATGGGATTTGTCGAAAAACATCAAGCAAATTCGATTTTTACCCCTTAAATACGCTCCTGGATGACCAATTCGGTATTCATTTTAAAGTGTGATTATCTCTTTATAAGATAGTGTTGAAAAATTGGGAAAAAATTAGATAGAAAAAAATACAGAGTGATTCAAATGTACCGATGTCGAGGGTAAAAAAATCGATATTTAATCGGCGATTGCTCCCTTCCTATAAAGAATGAAGAAACTAAAAAATATGGATATCATATATTTCGACGAGCTCTTTCCGATGACGTATATGGGATTTTAATTTGAACCATTTTGACCCCACAAAAATTAAAAACCGTGAAATATTGGGGTCAAAAATCGAAATTTCCAGTTTTCCCCAAATATATCAATTTTCCAATGATTTTAGGTTTAAGAAAATGTATTACAAAAAGAAAGTATTTGAGCTGCTTTTTAAATTGTAATAAATTATACCGAAAAATCATTTTTTGTGCAACGTCCAGCATTCTAGGCCTTAAATTTTACTGAAAAACGAAGGTACAACATTTTTATTATTTTCGATTATGTAATAGGTAAACACTGTCATATTTGTAAAATAATTGAACGTTAATATTAAACCAAGGTAAACCACACGACAGCAAAAATAATAAAATTTAAATTATGCATATACAATATTTAAATACTTGTTTTATTTGACCTTATTGGAAATTTCGAAATGAGGTTGTAAGAATTTTTAAAAACGTTAAAGTCCTAGTGCTGTAGTACGAAATATGTTTTTGCTACTACCTTGGCCAGATTTTTTTGGAGATTTTTATTATTGACTTACTCGGGTCGTATGATAGAAATCTAAAAAACAACTATGTAACACATGTGACTTTTGTGTGTTTTTCTTTAATAAGGAATATGCACAATAATGCACATATTTTTCAAACCCAAAAAAATTACTTGGAAGAAAATTATAATTTATAAAGTTGGAAATATTTTTGTAATGGTTATATGTATGTTATATATCTCTTTTCATAGCGATTTTGATCCATTTTAAAGTGCAAATAATTCTAACCCAATTATTAATCACTGATATTAAAACAAATTAATTTAATCAGAATCTTGCTCGCTTATTGGTTCTGTTGGAATTTCCCTCATTTGTGGAGCTGATGTGAAATATCGGGGCATTTTATTTTCACTACATGAGGTTCCTGGTGCTGAATGTGCATAATCGTGACGATAATTTGTTGTTCTTGGTGTTGAGTATTCCTGGCTACGCCGATATTGCTCATTGTTATTTCGGATTGTAGAATGGCTAGCTTGCATGGGAAATTCTTGGTTGTTTTCAATTACTTTAATCAACGCCATTCTTGTGGAAAGACGTCTATATTCCGGAATATTTTTTAAATGTGGTAGGAGCGAAAGAAGGAACAGTCTATCTGAATCAGACTCCTGCTTACTTCCACGCTCTTCGCTCATCGTGACGCTTTGTTTTGCCACTTCCACCAGATTCGTGTGTTCCTCATTTTCAGTTTTCTTTCTGATAATAGGTGAACGACTTCGACCCCTTGGTCTAGAACTATTGGCATCATTTTCGCTATCGCCTTCAGTTTCATCCATGTTTTCTTGTGTTTGATTTAGTTGGCTAGTATTTCTAAGAAACTGCAATTGCTTAAAATACATGTAAGGCATTGTACGCGAAGCTGCTAATCCGCTTTTGGCACTAGCTAAGCGTTTCTCTTCCCTGCGGAATGCAGCTCTGAGTTTTTTCCACTTTAGTTGCAAATCTTTACCTAAAAAAAATGATGATTCAGATGTCACAGGATATTCCATGATAATTTTCAGATTAGACATACTGTAAACGATACTTAAGCTGCTACGTGCCTGAAAAAGCGTTGGGCCATGGTTGATTCGTAAGCATAAAATAAAACACGGGATTGATAAGCTCGCTGGGTGGAAATATTAGAGGAGTTGCTTTTGTGAAGTCTTGCTTGGTGAATATAATATAGTTCATTAAAAGTATTTTCAAGTATAATTATTAATGTTTATATATGTTATTACAGTTAATATTTAATATAAGGATTATTAGATGTTAATAAAACCTACTACTGTTAGAGAAAGTATTTATGAAGTATGTTTGGCGATTTGGGAAAAATGAAGCGGAGGGCTTTTTTCGGAATTGACTGAAGAAAGGTGGAACGATGTAGCAAATGGATTTGAAAAAAATGCTAACTATCCTTATTGCATATAAGGATAATAAAATCTAGCAATTCTGGCTCACTCTATTATAATTATAAAAACTATTTTCAACTGCTCTATTGGCTGTGTGTGAGCCGATTACAAGTTTATTTGTATAGATGTTCGAGCATATGAAAAATGCAGCGACTCTTCTGTTTTTAAAATCTCCATTTTGTAAATAAACTCATCAATAAAAAGTTACAGATACCAGAAAGAAATTCCTATATTAAAAAATGGGTTACGAATGCTTTATATTATTGTTGGAGATAAGGCTTTTGGTTTATCTGAAAATTTTATGCGACCCTACGGAAGAAGAAGCTTGAATGAAAACCGCACAAAAGATAAAGTGCTTTCCTGTTCCAACGGCAGCAAATCTTTCTGGTCACTTGCCAAAAACATTAGTCAAACCTTCTGTAGAACCACTTTTCCTCCCCTGACCTCCGACTATTTGCCCAGCAGTTCGCTGCCAATTCCACCCTCATTCCTCCTGCCAATTTCGCTCTTCTAACCGCTACGTCTGTACCCCACAGAATGCCCGACATGAAGGTCAAAAAATTCTTCTATCCCTTGACACCAAAAAGTCCTCCGGTCTGGCGCCCTTGCGCCTCCACCGGAGACTCACTGCCTACTATGACCACATACTCTCCAATAGAAGGAAAATAATTTGGCGCCCCCCAAATCATTGTGCCCCCTCCGCCCCTAAAGACACGGCACGCCACTGTGCAATTGCCATAGTAAAGGCATGCTGTATATTGCATAATTTTGTTCGAGACAAACATGGTTATTCAGCGACACATTTTGCGTCCCACCTGAATTGGAAGAAATTCCCCAAGACCGTACAAGCAGGAGTAGCAGATCATGTTATAGGGCCTTGTTCGCTGATTAGTTTATGAACGAAGGTCATTTAGAGTGGCAAGAAAGAGTTGGATTAGGCTAAATTTGTATACGTTGCTGCATAATAAGAAATAAATGATATAATATAAAAACTCACCCAAGGTTTTTTTTTCATTTTCAGAAAAACTCTTATCAGCAAATATGTCTGTAATTTCCTCCCAACTCCTTGTCCTAAGGTCTCGATCACTATACTCTTCAGAGGATGTATCCCATAGTGCTTTTCGGCATTGAACTTCTCGAATAAACTTCAACGTATAAAGAATCATCTTAAAAATGTGTCACATAATACGGAGAAACACCACCTACTAACACCCAAGTGTGCGATGATTATGTTAAGTCACATACAAATGACAACAATAGTAATTGTCGACTTGCTTACGGTACTAAACATCGACTATACAGGGTGTTTCATAATTGAATGCTGATCCTTAAGGGTGATAATCCTTGGATGATTTTAAGAAAAATTCTTTATATGAACATAGGTCCGCAACAGCTTTATTTCTGAGATACAGGGTGTTGAAATTTAAGAAAAAAATCTGTTTTTCTTCAATATCTCTAAAACCGCTTTGTATTTTTGTTTTAAATTTTGGTAGGTGCAAAGTACGCTTAAAAATACATTTTCTTCAGGATAAAGGATTTTTTAATTTTCATCAGTGGCGTCCCTGTTAACATGCCCTGCAATATTTTTAATCAAAAAAATGATACGCCACTGTTTTTTTTTTTAAATAAATGTTATTTTTATAATTGCCTTCTATCTTCTCATAAAAATGGTCTCTTGACTTTTTTTGATCCGGCGTACGGTTTTCGAAATAAAGTTCATCCATTTGCTTGTCCCTATGTGATTTTTTTCTTGTAGTCTCAATTTCGCAATTTGTGGTAACCAAAGCATCTAGGCTAGATTTTTATATTTTATAGTAACTAACTATTATTTAGTTCTAATAATAAGCACGCATAAAAATACATTTTTTATTTGTAAAAACTTAACCATTTTTGACAAAATATACCAAAATTAAATTAACTGTTTGCGTTTATAAAACAACGAAATGTGTTGTTAGCATACTAGATGTTTCTAGCCTACAAAATAATCCCACTCTTTAACGGCTTTAATTACTAGAACTAAATAATAGTTACTATAAAATATAAAAATCTAGCCTAGATGCTTAGGTTACCACAAATTGTGAAATTGAGACTACTAGATAAAATCACATAGGGACAAGCAAATGAATGAACTTTATTTCGAAAACCGTACGCCGGATAAAAAAAAGTCAAGAGACCATTTTTATGAGAAGATAGAAGGCAATATAAAAATAACATTTATTTAAAAAAAACAGTGGCGTATCATTTTTTCGATTAAAAATATTGCAGGGCATGTTAACAGGGACGCCACTGATGAAAATTAAAAAAACCTTTATCCTGAAGAAAATGTATTTTTAAGCGTACTTTGCACCTACCAAAATTTAAAACAAAAATACAAAGCGGTTTTAGAGATATTGAAGAAAAACAGATTTTTTTCTTAAGTTTCAACACCCTGTATCTCAGAAATAAAGCTGTTGCGGACCTATGTTCATATAAAGAATTTTTCTTAACATCATCCAAGGATTATCACCCTTAAGGATCAGCATTCAATTATGAAACACCCTGTATAGAATGATAGCTTATGGCTAATAATGATAAAAAATTGTGGTATTTTTTAGTTGCCGAAATATTTTGTGAAATTTTAAAAAAATGTTTATAATCGTAGATTGCAAGTTTTTACACTTATCATGAAAACTAAGCTATAAACATGTCAGGACAGCATAATTTGGTATTATCTGTTGTCGTCATATTCGAGGATTATTTTTACGAATAAAATGAAAATTGTGGCCCATAATTTCTAAAACCTTGAACTTATGGATCTGGTACTGGCATACGGGGAATCGCGAAAAGATTCAGTGGCTGCAGCTCATCTTTATGCATAAAGGATTCCCCGAAGATATGCGGGACACATATTTACAGATGCTAGCATGTGTTGACACCAGGGTGTTTGGAAAAACAGTACATTTACAAATGCTAGCAGATTTGGACACCAAAGGCGATCATAGTGTTGAAACCGGTGAGCTTTAGATAACCTGAGCAATAGATAACCTTTTTCCATGATTGTGCCTGTACGGAAAATAACCATAAAACCTTGTTGGAATATTGAAAAAAAACATTTATTAAAGCAAACGAACAAAATAAAAATAAAATATTAGGTTAATGAGCAGATCCATTCCCTTCAGCATTAGGCTGGTTTTGTGAGATGTTAAGATGAATAAGAAATAAAAGCTAACCCAGATCGGCCCTACAAGGTGCAGAAATTAAAATTGCATAATAGTCGTGAAATACGCTCTCGGACAGGTTTGCTCAGTTTTAGGTTTCATCAGTATCTTTTTTAATAAAATGTCAGGTGTATGCGGTGCTGCCAAAATTTTATACCAATACGAATCGCGCAGTCGCAGTAAAAAAACTCGGCAAAGATAAAAAATTAAAAAAATATACTGATGAAACCTAAAACTGAACAAACCTGTCCGAGAACGTATTTTACAACTCTATGGCCACAAGAAGAAATTATATTATTTCTAAGAACAGCTTTAATTCCAAAATTTCACAAAAAATAATTAATAGTAACAGAGCCCTAACCCGTTGCCAATGCACCTTTTAAAGCTGATATAAAAATTTGTGGGAAAAACTAGTTGTAAATTTGGCAACACGGTGTCTCCATCAAAACACTCGCATCAAAAACATTAAAACTGCGGGACATGAAGTAATCTTAATTTGGAATTGCTTTTAATAATGGCAAAATCCTCCCAATAGTTTTAAAAGTTCAATCTCTGATTGCGGAATTACATATTATTATAGTGTCAATTTAATACCGGTGTCAACATCAGTTAGCATCTGTAAATGTATGCCCACTGCAAACGCTCACTGGTTTTAACACCATGATCGCCTTTGGTGTCCAAATCTGCTAGCATTTGTAAATGTACTGTTTTTCCAAACCCTCGCTAATTTCAACACCCTGGTGTCAACACATGCCAGCATCTGTAAATATGCATCCGGGACGTGAAGCCTTAAGAGCCTACATCAGTGGACCGCGTGCTCCGATTCGGGATTTCGCCACTGAAGAGCGTAAATCAATGTTAATGAGCAATCTGGCAACATGGCCATTCGGAGACGCGACGCGACCTCGCCGTCGTGAGTTGTATTAGGACAGGACTTGATTTCTTGAAGAATAATTGACTATTTTTGAGGAAGTTTATATTATGTATTTAGGATTTCAAATTATTTCACTTTTCACTGTAAATAATCGCAAACTATTAAATGTTGGACATAGGACATTCTTTGATAATAATTATTGATCTTGATTTCTTTTTATTCATTATATGTCTTATTTGTTTATTTAATCTTTTTGTCTATCATATGGGAATCGTTAAAAATTAAAGACAAATTTTCAAGAATTCGTTATTTATTTGGAAAAAATAAAAGTTGTAAAAAAATAGATATAGACAGAAATACATAAACAGATAGGTAGGTAGACTGGCAGCCATTTTTCTTTCTTTTTTGTACGTATCTATAAGAAAAAGTGCATTAGTAAATGTGTAATATTATAAAATAATACTACCTAATGACATAACAGCAAACAAATTTATGGAATAATATAAGATACTTTTCCTTCACATATGTTATCTCCAATGGGTAGGGTTTTTGGCAAAAGCGGATCAACCAGTTCAGGAAACATAAAATTGTCATAAAAAATCTTAATTTCGGCAACATTTTATTTTGCCAAAAGGATTCATCACGTTTTATCTAAAAAAAGAATATTCTAGAAAAAGAATATTCTCCAGTTTTTAACAGAAACTGTAATAATTAATTTACCCTGATTTAAAGGTTTTGGTGTCTAGAAATAATTTTGAATTCAACCTAACCTACGTAATAAGCGGAGTTTGCTATATCCGAAGTTCACGGTCAATAGAGCGTCAACGTAACATATTACCCCATTTTGAACATCCCGTAAATCTAAAACAGCTTAATTGATTTTAAAACCGAGAAAAATTCTGAGAGAGCGATTCATTAGAAATCAATTCCTTTCACAAATTACGCACTTTTGATGTATGCTTCTTGTGCCAAAGAGAACAAATCTACCTCGTTTTTTAAAATCTATCAAGTCATTTCAGATGTACGGGGTGTCAAAAATGGATCAAAATGTTATATTTAACAGTTCAATTGGCGCTTGGTTTATATTATTTTATTTAATCATAGTACATGATCAGAAGTAAGCTCGTCCTTTACCGATCTGCTTACCGGATAAAAAGTCTTTTTTATCAAACATAATATGTTAACAAATATATCGCGAATGGGTTGCCTAATGAAATATGGTCATGGCTATCCTTAATTAAAAATACTGTAATTCATTTTTTTTTATATTTCACTCACTTGCTTACCAAACGAACTTAATAGGTACTAATCGAAAGTATAAAGCATAAGGAACATGCAAAAGTTAGGTTGCCTACTTTTTTTCGGTCCCTATACCGGGTTGCCATCAGGTATAAACAGGTGAGTCGATTTTAGTAATTTGTACTCATCTGCTTTCTCATTGAAACATATATTAAAATAAAGATAATTTTATTGCGAACACCCTTGCGAAAAATCGGTCATGAATCACGGTTGCCAGACTTTGAAATTTAAAAATTGGAGCAAGCGATGCGAGACAGGGAAGCATTGCGCGTACTATTCGGTGCGATAGAGGAGGACACAGCATAGCAGCTGTGTGTGACGCGACTTTCGGATGAAGGAGAATGCGCATGCATGTATTTCTATTGTTTTATAATAAACTTTTTTTACATGACACTAATGTGTTCATCATTTGACATAGATTTTACATACCCTAATTTTGTTCATATTAAAAATACAAATTTCATTTTTGGGTTGAAGCTTTAGTTGACAAAATCACATTTTTTGTCATAAAAAAACAATTGAATATTGATTGTGGTTTCTCCGGAGGTGAGTTTAAGTTTTTTATTTTAAATGGCAACCTACCAATTTTTTTATACCATTAGATACCTTTTTAAATTCCATTTTCGGTAATATATCATAAGTGGTAGTTTGCTCTCAAAATGGCGACACTGGAGTCATTTTTCCGTTTGAGTAGATCGCCATTTTGAAGTTCCTGGTTGTTATTTTCATAAAATAACTCTGTAGTTTAGTGAAGAAGATTGCTTAACTTTTATTTTTTAAAATGATTTTGTAAAACTCTTTTAAAATAATTTGTGTATGCAAATTTATGTTTTCTTAATATGGACCATTTTTAAAGCAAATTTGCACCAATACATTAAATAGAAAGTACCAAAAGTAAAATAGCCGTCGCGTAGTACATGTTACTTATTATATTACCTAAAATTATCAAAAACACATTTTAACGGTTTTTTTCTAAAAAAAAAAGTCAAATAAACAAGACAAAGTACGTTAAAAAGAACATTTATTTAAGATAAAATCGGCTATGCATTTACCTAAGTTGGCGTTAAAAAACAGCCCACTTAGGTAAATTCATAAATCTGATTTTATGTGTAATAAATAATGTTATTCTTAACGTACTTTGTCTTATTTGACATTTTTTGGAAGAAAACCGGTAAAATGTGTCTTTTTGATAATAATTATCAAAAAGACACATTTTACCGGTTTTCTTCCAAAAAATATCAAATAAGACAAAGTACGTTAAGATTAACATTATAATTTATTACACATAAAATCAGATTTATGCATTTACCTAAGTGGGCTGTTTTTTAACGCCAACTTAGGTAAATGCATAGCCGATTTTATGTTAAATAAATGTTCTTTTTAACGTACTTTGTCTTGTTTATTTGAATTTCTTTTTAGAAAAAACCGTTAAAATGTGTTTTTGATAATTTTAGGTAATTAGTAACATGTACTACGCGACGGCTATTTTACTTTTGGTCCTTTCTATTTAATATTTTGGTGAAAATTTGCTTTAAAAATATTAGTAAAACATAAATTTGCAGATACCAATTATTTAAAAAGAGTTTTACGAAATGATGTTAAAAAATAAAAGTTAAACAGTCTTCCTCACGAAACTACAGAGTTATTTAATGAAACAACCAGGGACTTCAAAATGGCGACCTACTCAAACTGAGAAAAATGCCTCCAGTGTCGCCATTTTGAGAGCAAACTACCACTTATGATACCTATGTCACCGAAAAGGGAATTTAAAGAGCTATCTAATGGTATAAAAAAAATTGGTAGGTTGCCATTGAAAATAAAAACTTAAACTCACCTCCGGAGAAGCCACAATCAATATTCAATTGTTGTTTTTTATGGCAAAAAATGTGTTTTTGTCAACTAAAGCTTCAACCCAAAAATGAAATTTGGATTTTTAATATGAACGAAATTAGGGTATGTAAAATGTATGTAAAATGATGAACACATTAGTGTCATGTAAAAAAAGTTTCTCTTTCATCCGAACGTCGCGTCACGCGCAGCTGCTATGCTGTGTCCTCCTCTATCGCACCGAATAGTACGCGCAATGCTTCTCTGTCGCGCATCGCTTGCTCCAATTTTTAAATTTCAAAGCCTGGCAACCGTGATTCATGACCGATTTTTCGCAGGCAACCTTATACCACCGTGTTCGCAATAAAATTATCTTTATTTTAATATAGTTTCAAAGAGAAAGCAGATGAGTACAAATTACTAAAATCGACTCACCTGTTTATAAGTACCTGGCAACCCGGTATAGGGACCGAAAAAAAGTTGGCAACCTAACTTTTGCATGTTCCTTATGCTTTATACTTTCGATTAGTGTATTAAGTTCGTTTGGTAAGCAAGTGAGTGAAATATTAAACAAAAAATGAGTTACAGTATTTTTAATTAAGGATAGCCATGACCATATTTCATTAGGCAACCCATTCGCGATATATTTGTTAACATATTATGTTTGATGAAAAATACTTTTTATCCGGTAAGCAGATCGGTGAAGGACGAGCTTGCTTCGGATCTTAGACTATTACGTGTTTATATCGGTTAATTTCATATAAATCATATATACCTACCATAACCAGTAGAACTACTTACACACTACTTACCGTTTTTTCATAGAAAGTCGTCTATTTTTGCGACTTGTGGATGAACATAATCGTTTTCTGACACATAAATTTTCGTTCTTTCTAGTCCGCCCCATGATAGCTATTTAAATACACCGAAAATCCAAATCACAATCACACGCTAATCTTAATAATAAGACTGCTCCCGGTGTCGTACGATGCTTGCTGTGTTGCCAAAATGTGTTAACTGCCGAAAAAGCTACGCGATTTTCTCCAAAATTCATTAATTACGGAATTCCAAAGTTTTACAGAAAACTAAAGGTTTAATCAAAAATTCGATCTCCGCATAAATTATAGAGAAAATCGTGAACAATGAGGGAAAGTCTTTTAAAAAAATAAATATTACAAAATAACAAAAATTTTAAAAATAATTTTTTGATTTTTCTTTTTAAATGACTTTCCCTCATTTTGCTATAAAAGTATAATATATTTCCAAAATTTCGTATCATTTCGTTGGTTAGTTTTGGTGCAATTCTTTGAAACAAATTAGTATGTTTCAGCTGGTGATGAATGCTCTTAAGAGCATTCATCACCAGCTGAAACATACTAATTTGTTTCAAAGAATTGCACCAAAACTAACCAACGAAATGATACGAAATTTTGGAAATATATTATAATTTTCTAGCAAAATGAGGGAAAGTCATTTAAAAAGAAAAATCAAAAAATTATTTTTAAAATTTTTGTTATTTTGTAATATTTATTTTTTTAAAAGACTTTCCCTCATTGTTCACGATTTTCTCTATAATTTATGCGGAGATCGAATTTTTGATTAAACCTTTAGTTTTCTGTAAAACTTTGGAATTCCGTAATTAATGAATTTTGGAGAAAATCGCGTAGCTTTTTCGGCAGTTAACACATTTTGGCAACACAGCAAGCATCGTACGACACCGGGAGCAGTCTTATTATTAAGATTAGCGTGTGATTGTGATTTGGATTTTCGGTGTATTTAAATAGCTATCATGGGGCGGACTAGAAAGAACGAAAATTTATGTGTCAGAAAACGATTATGTTCATCCACAAGTCGCAAAAATAGACGACTTTCTATGAAAAAACGGTAAGTAGTGTGTAAGTAGTTCTACTGGTTATGGTAGGTATATATGATTTATATGAAATTAACCGATATAAACACGTAATAGTCTAAGATCCGAAGTAAGCTCGTCCTTCACCGATCTGCTTACCGGATAAAAAGAATTTTTCATCAAACATAATATGTTAACAAATATATCGCGAATGGGTTGCCTAATGAAATATGGTCATGGCTATCCTTAATTAAAAATACTGTAACTCATTTTTTGTTTAATATTTCACTCACTTGCTTACCAAACGAACTTAATACACTAATCGAAAGTATAAAGCATAAGGAACATGCAAAAGTTAGGTTGCCTACTTTTTTTCGGTCCCTATGCCGGGTTGCCAGGTACTTATAAACAGGTGAGTCGATTTTAGTAATTTGTACTCATCTGCTTTCTCTTTGAAACTATATTAAAATAAAGATAATTTTATTGCGAACACGGTGGTATAAGGTTGCCTGCGAAAAATCGGTCATGAATCACGGTTGCCAGGCTTTGAAATTTAAAAATTGGAGCAAGCGATGCGCGACAGAGAAGCATTGCGCGTACTATTCGGTGCGATAGAGGAGGACACAGCATAGCAGCTGCGCGTGACGCGACGTTCGGATGAAAGAGAAACTTTTTTTACATGACACTAATGTGTTCATCATTTTACATACATTTTACATACCCTAATTTCGTTCAGATTAAAAATCCAAATTTCATTTTTGGGTTGAAGCTTTAGTTGACAAAAACACATTTTTTGCCATAAAAAAAACAATTGAATATTGATTGTGGTTTCTCCGGAGGTGAGTTTAAGTTTTTATTTTCAATGGCAACCTACCAATTTTTTTTATACCATTAGATAGCTCTTTAAATTCCCTTTTCGGTGACATAGGTATCATAAGTGGTAGTTTGCTCTCAAAATGGCGACACTGGAGGCATTTTTCTCAGTTTGAGTAGGTCGCCATTTTGAAGTCCCTGGTTGTTTCATTAAATAACTCTGTAGTTTCGTGAAGAAGACTGTTTAACTTTTATTTTTTAACATTTCGTAAAACTCTTTTTAAATAATTGGTATCTGCAAATTTATGTTTTACTAATATTTTCACCAAAATATTAAATAGAAAGGACCAAAAGTAAAATAGCCGTCGCGTAGTACATGTTACTAATTACCTAAAATTATCAAAAACACATTTTAACGGTTTTTTCTAAAAAGAAAGTCAAATAAACAAGACAAAGTACGTTAAAAAGAACATTTATTTAACATAAAATCGGCTATGCATTTACCTAAGTTGGCGTTAAAAAACAGCCCACTTAGGTAAATGCATAAATCTGATTTTATGTGTAATAAATTATAATGTTAATCTTAACGCACTTTGTCTTATTTGATATTTTTTGGAAGAAAACCGGTAAAATGTGTCTTTTTGATAATTAGTATCAAAAAGACACATTTTACCGGTTTTCTTCCAAAAAATGTCAAATAAGACAAAGTACGTTAAGAATAACATTATTTATTACACATAAAATCAGATTTATGAATTTACCTAAGTGGGCTGTTTTTTAACGCCAACTTAGGTAAATGCATAGCCGATTTTATCTTAAATAAATGTTCTTTTTAACGTACTTTGTCTTGTTTATTTGACTTTTTTTAAAATGTGTTTTTGATAATTTTAGGTAATATAATAAGTAACATGTACTACGCGACGGCTATTTTACTTTTGGTACTTTCTATTTAATGTATCGGTGCAAATTTGCTTTAAAAATGGTCCATATTAAGAAAACATAAATTTGCATACACAAATTATTTTAAAAGAGTTTTACAAAATCATTTTAAAAAATAAAAGTTAAACAATCTTCTTCACTAAACTACAGAGTTATTTTATGAAAATAACAACCAGGAACTTCAAAATGGCGATCTACTCAAACGGAAAAATGACTCCAGTGTCGCCATTTTGAGAGCAAACTACCACTTATGATATATTACCGAAAATGGAATTTAAAAAGGTATCTAATGGTATAAAAAAATTGGTAGGTTGCCATTTAAAATAAAAAACTTAAACTCACCTACGGAGAAACCACAATCAATATTCAATTGTTTTTTATGGCAAAAAATGTGATTTTGTCAACTAAAGCTTCAACCCAAAAATGAAATTTGTATTTTTAATATGAACAAAATTAGGGTATGTAAAATGTATGTCAAATGATGAACACATTAGTGTCATGTAAAAAAAGTTTATTATAAAACAATAGAAATACATGCATGCGCACTCTCCTTCATCCGAAAGTCGCGTCACACACAGCTGCTATGCTGTGTCCTCCTCTATCGCACCGAATAGTACGCGCAATGCTTCCCTGTCTCGCATCGGTTGCCCCAATTTTTAAATTTCAAAGCCTGGCAACCGTGATTCATGACCGATTTTTCGCAAGGGCGTTCGCAATAAAATTATCTTTATTTTAATATATGTTTTAATGAGAAAGCAGATGAGTACAAATTACTAAAATCGACTCACCTGTTTATACCTGATGGCAACCCGGTATAGGGACCGAAAAAGAGTAGGCAACCTAACTTTTGCATGTTCCTTATGCTTTATACTTTCGATTAGTACCTATTAAGTTCGTTTGGTAAGCAAGTGAGTGAAATATAAAAAAAATGAATTACAGTATTTTTAATTAAGGATAGCCATGACCATATTTCATTAGGCAACCCATTCGCGATATATTGGTTAACATATTATGTTTGATAAAAAAGACTTTTTATCCGGTAAGCAGATTGGTAAAGGACGAGCTTACTTCGGATCCTTTACTATGATTAAATAAAATAATATAAACCAAGCGCCAATTGAACTGTTAAATATAACATTTTGATCCATTTTTGACACCCCGTACATCTGAAATGACTTGATAGATTTTAAAAAACGAGGTAGATTTGTTCTCTTTGGCACAAGAAGCATACATCAAAAGTGCGTAATTTGTGAAAGGAATTGATTTCTAATGAATCGCTCTCTCAGAATTTTTCTCGGTTTTAAAACCAATTAAGCTGTTTTAGATTTACGGGATGTTCAAAATGGGGTAATATGTTACGTTGACGCTCTATTGACCGTGAACTTCGGATATAGCAAACTCCGCTTATTACGTAGGTTAGGTTGAATTCAAAATTATTTCTAAACACCAAAACCTTTAAATCAGGGTAAATTAATTATTACAGTTTCTGTTAAAAACTGGAGAATATTCTTTTTCTAGAATATTCTTTTTTTAGATAAAACGTGATGAATCCTTTTGGCAAAATAAAATGTTGCCGAAATTAAGATTTTTTATGACAATTTTATGTTTCCTGAACTGGTTGGTCCGCTTTTGCCAAAAACCCTACCCATTGGAGATAATATATGTGAAGGAAAAGTATCTTATATTATTCCATAAATTTGTTTGCTGTTATGTCATTAGGTAGTATTATTTTATAATATTACACATATATTAATGCACTTTTTCTTATAGATACGTACAAAAAAGAAAGAAAAATGGCTGCCAGTCTACCTACCTATCTGTTTATGTATTTCTGTCTATATCTATTTTTTTACAACTTTTATTTTTTCCAAATAAATAACGAATTCTTGAAAATTTGTCTTTAATTTTTAACGATTCCCATATGATAGACAAAAAGATTAAATAAACAAATAAGACATATAATGAATAAAAAGAAATCAAGATCAATAATTATTATCAAAGAATGTCCTATGTCCAACATTTAATAGTTTGCGATTATTTACAGTGAAAAGTGAAATAATTTGAAATCCTAAATACATAATATAAACTTGCTCAAAAATAATCAATTATTCTTCAAGAAATCAAGTCCTGTCCTAATACAACTCACGACGGCGAGGTCGCGTCGCGTCTCCGAATGGCCATGTTGCCAGATTGCTCATTAACATTGATTTACGCTCTTCATTGGCGAAATCCCGAATCGGAGAACGCGGTCCACTGATGTAGGCTCTTAAGTGTTGTTCAGCGTTCTCGAGAAACTGGCAATTTGCGGCCCGTGCCTTGGCAACATGAGGGAGGTGTGAGACCTAGGCACTGAGAAAGAGTTGCGAAATCGTATACATGCTGCCGCTGCACAGTAGAGAGTGCGGTCAAAATTATTGCAATTAATATTTTGGGAAAATTATTAACTGAAAATGCATTTTTGTACTTAAAAAAGGGTTATTGTAAACAAACCGTACAAAAAAATGGCGAAGCGTGAATCCAGCTAGCGTGAGGAATGTTTCATTATATAAATAATACAAAAAAACAATTATAATTTTTGTTAGATTTGTTCTACTCCGATTTTACAAAGTGTAGGAAAGAAACAACAGTTTTTATAACGTGAAACTTTAAAATCTAAAATACTTTCTTTTTGCAATACATTTACCTAAACCTAAAATCACTGGAAAATTGATATATTTGGGAAAACCTGGAAATTTAGATTTTTTACCCAAACATTTCACGATTTTTAATTTTTTGTGCGGTCAAAATGGTTCAAATTAAAATCCAATATACGTCATCGGAAAGAGCTCGTCGAAATACATGATTTCCATAATTTCTAGTTTCTTCATTCTTTATAGAAAGGGAGCAATCGCCGATTAAATTCCGATATTTTTACTTTTTACCCTCAACATCGATACATTTGAATTACTCTGTATTTTTTCCCAATTTTGCAAAACTATTTTATATAGGGATAATCACACTTTAAAATTAATACCGAATGGGTGCTCCAGGAGCGGATTTAAGGGATAGAAACCGAATTTTCTTGATTTTTTCCCGACAAATCCTATTTTTAACCGACATTATTCCACACTATTTACCCTATTTAGTGATTCTTTTTGGGTTTATCTTATCCGTTAATTATCTAAGAATACTTTCCACGAATTTAAATCGCTTATTTTTTCGTTAAAGTTTTGAATTTCCGAAGATTGCCATGAAAACAAAGAATTGCAGTTTGTTTACTCGAAATTATTAAGATAATATGATGTGTCAAAATTTCGCAAAAATGCCCGTTTTCGTTGCAAAATTGAAAAGTTCCTGGAGCGATTTCGACTTCAAATATATATATATATATATATATATATATATATATATATATATATATATATATATATATATATATATATATATATATATATATATATATATGAATAAGCTTTTAGGGACCTTCTACTTTAAGTGCAGGGATATTGCATTGGATGAGTATGAGTGACGCATTAAATGCCATTTTTATTGATTTTTCGATAACACTACAACACTTGAATTCGCCATGTACTCATTATGAGTCATAAAAACACTTTTGACGACACAGCCAATGGGATCACGTTTTACAAGTTTCTAAGTTCCCGCGAAATGTTTGGGGAGAAAATCCTTCTTTTTTGTTAATAAAAACCAAACTAAATGGATAACAGCAACCTCCATAAACATTTAATTTATGAAGAGAATTTAAAAAAATTAATTTCAGATTTATTTGGGTTATATGCATATTCCCTATTATCGATCTTTTAAATCAAAAAAATCGAAAACCAAAAAAGAAGCGATACTGGATTCGTCCCCTTCTTTTAGACCGTGGAATAGCGGCATGTTTTAGGTTGCGATTTTTTTTGTCTTCCTTTTGGAGGACTGAAAACGGTAAGTTTTTAATGAGGAAAAGTAAGGTTTTGACCCCGGCCTGGGTGACGCCCAAATGAAAATTCAATTTTCATTTGTACAAAAACTATGTGTTTTGGGAAGATTTTATATTATCTACCATGTGATTGAAAGAAAGTCATTGAAAAATAATACATCCCAAAAAAGGCAGACACTAAAAAACGCGGAAAATTATTCACTTTTCTTACAAATTCACCCTTTGGGCCCTTGCTAACCGTCTGCCTTATTCTGTGTATTATTTTTGAATGACTGTCTTTTAATGCACATGGCGGACAATCGTCCTAAAGCACCTGGTTTTTGCAGAAATGAAAATTCCAATTTTCATTTGGGCGTCACCCGGGCCGGGGTCAAAACATCACTTTTTTTCATTAACAAACTTACCCTTTTGTCTTTCAAAAAGCAGACAAGAAAATCGCAACCTAAGCTATTTTCAAGATCTTAAAAACATCCGGAATATTTTCTTAATTATACGAGAATGTCAGTGCGGTGGTTCAATAAGCTTTTAGATACTATCAGAGAATCAATGTTGTCGATACTCGCATGCAAGCTTGCAGCGGCGGCGCTAGGCGTCGGCGATTTTGATACGAGTAAGGTAGTATTTAACCAGAATCGTCTGGCAACACTGTTGATGAGCAACAATATACTCATATCATGGGTCTCCGGTGGGGCGCGGGTTCGAATCCCGCTTCGACCATGGATGTTCTGCGATTGTTAATTGTTGAAAGGTGGTAGAGGAAGTCTTCCGTGACCGAGGTGGTACCACCCCACACATCCTCTTAAAGGGTTGGTAAAATCCCTACGGATGTTTCCAGCTCTGGATGTGTGAGTCGGATTTCCCCAGTACACCCACGGTACATAGTACTTAGACTTCGGTCTTCGTGGGCTGTCAGAACATAAAAAAATACATAGTACGTATTTGCGTATTGACCTAGTACTTTTTTCTGAGAAATAATGAAAGGGGTCTCGCAAAGCTGACGTCGCCGACATCCACATTTGGTCTTGCCCCGCTACTGCGATCTTGTATAACTCCTGAAGAAAAGTTAATTGTTACAGTCAGGTAAATGCATAAAACAAAATAATGTATAAGCTATATTTAATAATATTATTAATGGGGAATATGTATACATATAATAGCACTTTGGGAAAATGTTCCTAACTTTGGATTAATGAACTATAAAATGGAATATTCGCACTTTGAGTAAGGCCCATTCAAACTTTAAGATTTCCACCTATAAAATGACATATTCGCACTTGAATAAAGTGTGTTCAAACTTTGCGCACGCCCACTATAAAATTATAGATTCGCACTATGGATAATCTTTAAACTTTTACCTTATACACTATTAATAGTATATAGTGTATAGTGTATATGTTACGGACAACGACAATTCGGTCAAGTAAGTTAATTACCGACCATTACCCGGACAACAGGGTAGGTTTGATTTAAATCATTTTTCTTCATAATGATATTTTAGCTGGCCATTTGGTTTCAACCAGAGCCACTAATCCAAAAAAAAAAATGATATTTTATTATTACATAATAATTAGGAGAATGATTATTTTATTTTAACTCGACTTGATTTTATTATCTACCATTATAACAGGTATAGGGTATAGGTAGCTATATAATATGTATTGTTTTTTGTTTGTTTTTTTAAAATCACGGTTTTCTGTTTCGTTTGTTGAAGTTTGACTTAATATTAATATTATTAAATTTATATTTTCTACTCCATTATTTTAATATTTAGTGCATTTTAATTATTTACTATTGTAACTGTATTACATCTGAACAAACAATAATGAAATAATACAAACCTAAATAAAATTCAAAAATTCTGACTTAAATAAAAAAAAAATCTGATTTAAATAAAAAAAATCTGATTTTTTTGATTTTTTTTTTAAATCATGATTTTTGCCAACCCTGCCGGACAGTGTGGAGATTTACTTAGGTTTGCTCAGTATTAGTTGATTTTTTAATGATATAACAAAAAAGAATCCGGAGCAAACCTAAACAAATCTGAACAAACCTGCACAGCGTGCTTAGGATTAGCCGGCCAAAGTCGTCACTGTCCAATTTTCATCATTGTCCGTAACATTATATATGTTTTTCTTCACTAAAATAATTGAAAAATAAAACATAAAACTAATTCTAACCTTTTACAAAACATAATGTGAGTCTATAAAGAATGTAGACAGACACTCGAATACACCGAAAAGCTGGTCTCCCTTGAGACTTTTGGTGGGTTTACTGGTTTATGGTTTAAAAGTTTGTTTGTCCACCATTATATATACATGTAGATACATAGTATACATATTGATATAATGGTAGACAAACAAGCTTTGATATAATGGTAGACAAACAAGCTTTTAAACCAGAAACCAGTAAACCCACCAAATGTCTCAAGGGAGACCCGCTTTTCGTTGCAAGGCAGTGTTCGGCAGGTATTATTTAGTCATTTAGTCTGTGGCATTACCTTACAAATATACTACATATTATCTAAAAAAGATTTTTTGTTTTCGTTGTTTCGGCGGCACATTTCAAAGTGAAAGCTGTCATTTATTAGTGCTAATAGATTTTATGAAAGCCTGTTAAAACCATTGGAAAAGTAAATATTTTCGGTGCAGATGTAACATATTTTGTAGAAGTTGATGTTCATTTTTCACCGGGCATTTTTTTTTCAAAAGTGGCATAAATTATTTTTTGTGCATTGTTTTTTGTACAGTGTGAAATGTTTTTTATAACGTTTTACTATCTTTTTAACACGTGATGTATATTACTTTTTGTGTATTCTTTCTTATAAAGTTGGAAAATTTTTTTTAATGGTTATATATTTCTTTTCGTAGCGATTTTGATATATTTTAAAGTGCAAATCTAACCCTCACCCTAACCCATTTATTAATCACTGATATTAAAACAAATTAATTTAATCAGAATCTTGCTCGCTTATTGGTTCTGTTGGAATTTCCCTCATATGTGGAGCTGATGTGAAATATCCCATTCTATTTTCACTATATGAGGTTCCTGGTGCTGAATGTGCATACTCGTGACGATAATTTGTTGTTCTTGGTGTTGAGTATTCCTGACTACGCCGATACTGCTCATTGTTATTTCGGATTGTAGAATGGCTAGCTTGCATGGGAAATTCTTGGTTGTTTTCAATTACTTTCATCAACGCCATTCTTGTGGAAAGACGTCTATATTCCGGAATATTTTTTATATGTGGTAGGAGCGAAAGAAGGAACAGTCTATCTGGATCAGACTCCTGCTTACTTCCACGCTCTTCGCTCATCGTGACTCTTTGTTTTGGCCTTGGTTTTGGCACTTCCACCAGATTCGTGTGTTCTTCATTTTCAGTTTTCTTTCTGATAATAGGTGAACGACTTCGACCGCTTGGTCTAGAACTATTGGCATCATTTTCGCTATCGCCTTCAATTTCATCCATGTTTTCTTGTGTTTGATTTAGTTCGCTAGTATTTCTAAGAAACTGCAATTGCTTAAAATACATGGAAGGCGAAGCTGCTAATCCGCTTTTGGCACTAGCTAAGCGTTTCTCTTCCCTGTAGAATGCAGCTCTGAGCTTTTTCCACTTTCGTTGCAATTCTTTACCTAAAAAAAAAATTTATGTTTCAGATGTCACAGGATATTCCATGATAATTTTCAGATTAGACATACCTACTACTGTTAGACTATAGCGGCGTTCGGTAATTCAATTTTTTTCATCGTTTTGCTCGGAATTTTTGACAGGCACGTGGTCAGTCGTACGATTACAACAATGAGTCATGTGCCTGTCAAAAATTCTGAGCAAAACGATGGAAAAAATTGAATTACCGAACGCCGCTAAAGTATTTATGAAGTATGTTTGGCGATTTGGGAAAAATGAAACGGAGGGCATTTTTCGGAATTGACTGAAGAAAGGTGGATTGATATAGCAAATGGATTTGAAAAGAATGCTAACTATCCTTATTGCATATAAGGATAATAAAATCTAGATAATTATAAAACTACTTTTCAACTGCTCTATTGACTGTGTGTGAGCCGATTACAAGTTTATTTGTATAGATGTTGGAGCATATGGAAAATGCGGCGACTCTTCTGTTTTTCTCCGTTTTGTATAAGAAACTCATCAATAAAAAGTTACGGATACCAGAAAGAAAAGCCTATATTAAAGAATGGGGTACGAATGCTTTATGTTATTGTTGGAGATGAGGCTTTTGGTTTATCTGAAAATTTTATGCGACCCTACGTAGGAAGAAGCCTGAATGTGCGTTTGGTATTCTAGCAAATAATTTTCCACCGTTCAATAGATGTGCGAGAAGACTTTGCAATTCCAGTGGCGTACGGTCGGGGGGCAAAAAATCAATACAATGAAACTGTCTTAGAGGCCAAAAATGCTTTTAACAACCTCACAAAAGATAAAGTGCTTTCCTGTTCCAACGGCAGCAAATCTTTATGGTCACTTGCCAAAAACATTAGTCAAAACTTCTGTAGAAGCACTTTTCCTCCCCTGACCTCCGACAACGAAATTATCTCCACATCGAAATGGAAAGCTGAACTATTTGCCAAGCAATTCGCTGCCAATTCCACCCTCATTCCTCCTGCCAATTTCGCTCTTCCAACCGCTACGTCTTTACCCCACAAAATGCCCGACATTAACCAATACCACATACTCTCCAATAGAAGGAAAATAATTTGGCGCCCCCCAAATCATTGTGCCCCTCCGCCCCTAAAGACACGGCACGCCACTGTGCAATTGCCATAGTAAAGGCATGCTGTATATTGCATAATTTTGTTCGAGACAAACATGGTTATTCAGCGACACATTTTGCGTCCCACCTGAATTGGAAGAAATTCCCCAAGACCGTACAAGCAGGAGTAGCAGATCATGTTATAGGGCCTTGTTCGCTGATTATTTTATGAACGAAGGTCATTTAGAGTGACAAGAAAGAGTTGGATTAGGTTAGATTTGTATACGTTGCTGCATAATAAGAAATAAATGATATATAAAAACTCACCCAAGGCTTTTTTTAGATTTTCAGAAAAACTCTTATCAACAAATATGTCTGTAATTTCCTCCCAACTCCTTGTCCTAAGGTCTCGATAACTATACTCTTCAGAGGATGTATCCCATAGTGCTTTTCGGCATTGAACTTCTCGAATAAACTTCGACGTATCAATCATCTTAAAAATGTGTCACATAATACGGAGAACCACCACCTACTAACACCCAAGTGTGTGATGATTAAAGTCACATACAAATGACAACAATAATAATTGTCGACTTGCTTACGGCTGCGCAGTCAGTGGATGGTCTGTCCCATATAAAAAAGAATATTAAACATCGACTATATAGAATGATAGTTCATGGCTAATAATGATAAAAAATTGTGGTATTTTTTTAGTTACCGAAATATTTTGTGAAATTTGAAAAACATATTTATAATCGTAGATTGCAAGTTTTTATACTTATCATAAAAACTAAGCTATAAATAAGTCAGGACAGCATAATTTGGTATTATCAGTTGTCGTCATATTCGAGGATTATTTTTACGAATAAAATAAAGATTATGGGATGGCCCATAATTTCTAAAACCTTGAACTTATGGATCTGGTACTGGCATACGGGGAATCACGACAAAATTCAGTGGCTGCAGCTCGTCTTTATGCATGAAGGTTTCCCCGAAGATATCCGGGACGTGAAGCCTTAAGTGTGTTCAGCGTTGTCGAGAAACTTGCAATTTGCGGCCCGTGCCTTGGCAACATGAGGGAGTTGTGAGACCTAGGCACTAAGGAGGGAGTTGCGAAATCGCATACATGCTGCCGCTACACAGTGGTTCCGACTATATGGAGAGTGCGGTCATAATTACTGCAATTAATATTTTTGGAAAATTATTAACTGAAAATGCATTTTTGTACTTAAAAAAGGGTTATCGCAAACAAACCGTACAAAAAAATGGCGAAGCGTGAGTCCAGCTAGCGTGAGGAATGTTTCGTTATACAAACAATACAAAAAAACAATTATAATTTTTGTCAGATTTGTTCTACTCCGATTTTACAGTATAAATTTTTTAAAATTTTTTTTAATGTGTAGCATATACAATAACCATCAAGACTCATGATACAATAAAAGGAAGATATGATACCAAACCGTGTCAGATTCGTCCGGGTCCGCGCATGACGTCACGCTGTGAGTTATTTTTGAAATTTATAACGCGCAATATAGAGTTTACGTTAGTTATAGGCGATTTTATATAAATTCTATTGGCAATATACTTTGCCTCCTGCTTATAATACAAATTTAAAATAATCATGTAAATAAAGGAATAAATTAATTTAAAATAAAAGATATTAGTAAATTGCATGGATTTATTATATAAAAGGATTCGATATACTGTGAGCGTATCGAACGTGAAGCCTTATATTTTGTTGTTTGTTATTCTCTTGGGGGAGCAGTTTACGAACTACGAACATAGACAAGACTACGAATTACTACGTAATTGAATCAAGAATGGTAGTAGAAAGAGATAAAATAGCATTGGAGTGTTGGAGCTCAGAAGTGTTGCTGTCTGTGCTGGTTGTTTAGGAAAACGGCTGAACCTCGGTCTGAACACTCGGTTACACGTACGTCTTTGTCTAATGAACTAGAAAAGAAAAAGTGCCACGTATAGATTTATATAGATTTATAAATGACTCGGAGCGACTTTAAATAAACACCTTTAGAAATAACATAACCTATAAATAATAAAACCTTTTTAACTTAAATTTTTTATTATTTAGCAGAAAATAAAGTAATTTAGGGCTTTTATTACTTTTAGCAAATCTTGTAATGCTTCTAACGTATTTTTTGTACACAAATACAAGGTAAAATAAGATGTGGTCAATGTTTACAAATTGTGTTTACAGTGTCGCTTAGAATGTTTTGTTTTGGCTTCAAAGAATGTTACATCATCCCGTATCCTTTAATATAATAAATCCATGGTAAATTGCCTGCCAATTGGGTTCTATGTATTTATTTACGTGAAAAGAAAAGGTAAATAATTTTATAAAATAAAACTATGCCTAATATTTTTAAGATAATAGCTTTTATTTAGAGGCATATTCTTATTAAAATATAATAACATACCTACAGAGTCTTCCAAAAATATGTTATCAATAAGAATTTTGTTTGTTCCTATAATTTGTCAAAATTTTTTTGCGGTAAATAACATCTGCATGTTTGCGACGGAAACATGTTTTTTAGGATAGTTTTTTTGGGTTTTTTACACTTTAAATAGTAAATTATTCAAAATTATTGTATTTTTGTATTCTTTGATTTTTCAAATTTAAAAAATCTTAAAATGCCAAAAATTATTAAGACAAAAATATCTAAATTTATGAAATTAGGTAAAACAAGAAATTATTTTTTAAGAAAATAGCTTTTTTCAGTCTCTTTGTTTGTCGTATTTTCTCGATTACAGTCTGGTGATTCGTTACCATGGAGATTTTCAGCAATTGTTTGCCACAGTAAACTTTTTTATTGAAGCGAGTTTGTAAAAACATTAAACTCATATTTGACATTCATGCCATGACACAATTCATGCTTTAAATTACCTTCATAATCGCTTTCGTTAAAATGTCTATAACAGATTCTAGCATTTTTCACATTAAATTTATCTTCCCGTTTGCACAGACGCTTCCAAACAGTTTGTGTTTCTTTGTCTTTGGGGAAACTAAAAACTTTAATATCAGGCATAAAACATTGATTGTCCACATTACAACCATACACAACACACCTTATTTTTACTTTTAAACTCTTAAAAGTGATATAAAAACACCAAAAAATAACTTTAAAACACAATGCGATCTTAACAAAGACGCGTCTCGTTTACAAAATATGGCGGAATTACTCACAGCGTGACGTACATGGCCACGCCTACCTGCGCGGTGGCATATCTTCTTTTATTTGTGTCATGATCGAGACTTAGATTTTTTTAGTTGTTCTGTCAGTACTCTTAAAAGGTTGGTGCATCATTAGGTAGAAATTTTTTCTTTGCTTGTCTGTGTTTCTCTGTTTATTAAAATATAATACTGCGGAAAGATTTGTGAGTGTAAGTTAGGTTAAGTAGTATCTTAGGTTAAGAATTCAAATATTATTATTACATAATATCAATTTTCTTTTAAAAGTATGTTTGCTGTGAAAGAAAATTTTGTTATCCCTGCCTTGTAGTTGGGGTGACCTGTAGGGCAGGAAGTGTAAATGTCGGTGAAACAATATGAGTGGTTAAGGTTAACTGGCCGCAAAATATTATCAAAATTATTCTGCTGGTCCTGTTTACTTTTTAATATGTGAGAAAACTCACTGGAACTCTGTAGGCATTACAGATTTAAATAATTTTCACTTAATTGTAAATCGCCGAAGTAGGTATACAAATGTTTTTAAAATTATTTTTATCGGATCACTTCCCCCCTTTATGATTGTCGCGGCACGCCACTGATTTGTAGGTACTGCGATACTGTCTATTAGTGCGAGCATGTGTGTGGGTCGTAAAATACGGCCAAATCAGATAGGACAGAAACACAATCGTAGAGAAAGTCCCATGATTTATTGAAACTAATACCCAATATAAAATCGAATATCGACCGTAACTTAAAAAATTAATAGCTTACGTTAGTTCTAGGAGAAATCAACGTGTTTTTAACGGTTTTTTGTATAACCTACAGCAGTACCACCGACCATGACACGGCAAGAATCGTTTTTTCATATTACTCTAAAACAAGTACCCAACAGTGTTGTAATAATGAATGTTCTTATAAAGATAGTGTTATAAAAATTCTACTTGCGATGTAACGTTTTCCCCAATAACAACAATTTTTTGTTTACCTGTTTAACGTTTTATATAATGACGAGGACTTTACAAAACCCCAAAGTTAATTGCTTTCTTCTAAAAGAACCAGTGGGCTCTCTTTCACTATAACTGCATTTCGTAATGATTGTTTAAACATTGACGTCCAGATTCACTAAGAAAGTTTAAGATTTAGTACTGGTTTTTGTGCTGTCCTTGTTAATAACACATCAATGAAAATTTATGAATTATTCGGATATTTCAGCGATTTGCTTGGTCTTCAAATGATTTTCATCTTGGAACGGGTTGCTAGAGTGAATTTAGTTCTATTATTGTCAAAAGTGCATACTAAAATTGCCCCTTTCTTTATAAATTTGCGAAAAAGCTCCGAAATAAATTCATAGTATAAAATTTAGTTGTCTTATTCTTACAGTTGTCAGTTTAAAACTTTTGGTTGTCAAATTAGGCCGGACTAGCGTTGGAGAATCTGGCTGTAATATTCTAAATAAAGAGATATTTTAGTATTTTGCCGGTTTTAAATAACATGTTTCCCATTGTATCACCAGGATATTCCCACATCCACCTGCACATTTCATGCTTTTTTTTATATAAAAATCGTTTTTGCACTGTAGCTAAAAAAGGCTATTTTAGTCCCTATTTTTAGGATCTAAAGTGTCACTTTTAATCCCTTTAGTAAGAATAAAAATACCAAAAAGTAACGTTAGAAACACAATATGTATTTATATTTAGATTAAAACATTGACAGCTAACCTATTTAAAACGTCAAAAAATATCTAGGTCAAAGAAAGTGGTAGCTTTACCTATATTCTTTGCCTACACATAAGGAATAGTGATTATTAATATTTACAATTTACCAATGTCCATATTGTTTTTAAACCATTAAATACTGGGACCATAAGGTGTCCTAGATTTTTGAAGAAAATATGCTAGGAGTACATTTTCTGTATATTCAATTATTTTCTTGAATGGCACCAGGTTGAAAAGTTTCTCAAGGCCTTTTAATCATTAGTAGAAAACATGATTTTTATCAACTATTTGATGGTTTTGCAACATATTTGAGGTTATGGTAAAAATCAATTTTGGATGAAGTTTTGGATTTTATGGGAACACAGTGTTGCCACATGTATTATTTTTTTGGAGTTTTAATTCTTTTTTGTGAAATTTTGGCATTAGAGCTGTTGTAAAAATAACATCATTATTTCTTCTTGTGGCCATGAAGTTGTGAAATACGTTCACGGACAGGTTGCTCAGTTTTAGGTTTCATCAGTATCTTTTTTAATTTTTTATCTTTGTTGAATTTTTTACTGCGACTGCGCGATTACTGTTAGTATAAAACTT
Source organism: Philopedon plagiatum (assembly GCA_963971165.1). Classification (NCBI taxonomy): domain Eukaryota; kingdom Metazoa; phylum Arthropoda; class Insecta; order Coleoptera; family Curculionidae; genus Philopedon; species Philopedon plagiatum. Next base: position 140,180,742 of record OZ020190.1, on the reverse strand, counting down.
TGGCAACACCGCATACAACTGACATTTTATTAAGCAATTTTTCAAATTTCAATAGTTTTTTTTTAAAGAAAAGTTCTGAATATTCCGCAAATATTTTTGCAAAAAAATACTATTTGAAATACTTATTTTTCAATGACGTGTGAAAAAATTCTCAATTCGGGTGCCCGGAAAGCGCTCCGGACCCATTCTTCTTACTGCACGACCCTCTTCAAATAAGATCATCAACCTTGCTTTTTGTTGTTGGTTTGATCTGTTCATCACAGAAAAAAAGGGTTTGTTACTGTTCACTTTATCAAAAACTAAGTGCAAATGTTTTAAAAATCTATTGACATATCACTCCATGACAACCTTTAGGTAAAATCAGGTGATCTAAGGTACAGAAAGTTGAATTACATTAGAAAAAATGTGTCCGGGATTTTTCGTCCGCAACCGTACATGCTTAAGCATTTTTAATGAGAATTCTGTAAGATTTCGCCATTCGAGCTGACAATGGGCAAGTTAATGCTCTATGGCGCATTAGTTACGAGACACTGTATCACTCATGATACAAATAAAAGAAGATATGATACCGCGCAGGTAGGCGTGGCCATTTACTTCACGCTGTGACCAATTCCGCGATATTTTTTAAACGAACCACGTCTTTTTTGATCGCGTTGTGTTTTCAACTATTTTTTGGTGTTTTTATATTACTTTTAGGAGTTTAAAAGTAAAAATGAGATGTGCTGTGTATGGTTGTGATGTGGACAATCAATCAATCAATGTAATCAATGTATGTATTTATCCCTTTATTTATATGATTATTTTAAATCATATACTATAAAATTTGTATTATAAGCAGGAGGTAGAGTATATTGCCAATAGAATTTAAATAAAATCGCCTATAACTAACGTAACCTCTATATTGCGCGTTATAAATTTCAAAAATAGGGCACAGCGTGACGTCATGCGCGAACCCGGACGAATTTGACACGGTTTGGTATCATACCTTCTTTTATTTGTATCATGTGTATCACTTTTATTGACAATCCGTTATTTTAAGCAAAAGTTGACATGCATGCAGCGCAACCTCATTAAACTAGTATTAGCTCAGGTTTACGAGTTACCTTTATAGGTCTGTCCGTCAGGAAAACGGCAGTAAATGCACCGTTATGTTTTAAACTGTAATAAACCATTTTTTTATAGAAATTTAAAGCTTTGCTGCCAGATTCAGTTTTGCTAAAAGCGGTTTAATTTGACATTTGAGGGTCTAAATTAACAAGTGTACTATTTTCTATAAAGTCAAAATATGATAAATTAGATTTGCAACATTATCGTTTCTTTGTATTTTAATTATGTTGATAACATTTTTATGCCAACTATTTGACAAGAAATGCAAGGATATACAATGCTGTCACTATTTGTCACATCGGAAAGTTTCTCTGTCCTTATTGGCTATTTTTATGTCCACGGATGGGGTTTAGGAGAGGACAAATGGATCAAATTTCGCACGATACTTAAAAATGTCACAAATGTCAAAAATTAGAACTCGGATTTTAAATTTTGTATTTAGGCTTAATTTTGAATTATAAACAACTTTGTTTTATACACATTTTGTCTAAAATAACAAATAACGGTAAAGCATTTTCATGTTTTCCTAATTTATTAACACCCTGTACATCTGATCTCAAATTTTTATGTGGTAAACTCATTTTTTCGACAAGCAGAATTTTTTATATAGAATGATCAATAATAAAGGTTTTTTCCTCTCTCTGTATATGTAAATACCGACCGGTCTAAAAAAATAGTGATCTTTAGCTGGTTCCACATAAAAGACATACGACCGCGTTGGCGGTACGGATCTAAATATCTGAATAACGAATGCTCGTTACCAACCTGTAAACCAGTCTTCAACAAAATCGAAAGAAAAAAACAAGTCGTCCTTTATAAGGCTCAACGTACACTGTCCGTCCTGTCTGCCGACAAATCTGGTGACCGTTAAGGTTATGGCAGTTATGTTTTAAAAATAATATTCTCCAGAGATCCCCCGCGCCTGTTTCTACCAGTGGCGCCATTTCAGGTTTTGTTGGGAGGGGAGGGGGGGGCAAGCAATGGTGAACAAAAGTAAGCACAGTGATTTTGGGTTTTAAGTAAAACTATTAGTATTTTGGCAACAATTATTTTGTACTGTTGTAATATTAATAATGTAGTCAAAAAAGTATTTTGTTTAAAAGATAATCTAAAAATAACAATATTATTCTCAAAAATAAACAGTAACATAAAAAACACAAATTCTTCAAAAATATATGAAAACTTAAGAAACTAATTTACTATTATACATTAATGTAAATGTAATGGTAATTTAGTGTTTTAAGGGATAACGTCGTCGCACAGATTTCCCACACCAGATACGCAAGTTTGGCGAATCGGCGGTATAAGTTCTTGTGACCTTGTGGGAGTGTATGCAATAACTACTTGTATTCAAGTAGTTATTGGTGTATGGCAGCTAGTTGCACCAACGAAGGCAAATAAGGCTGTCAGTCATTTGCTCTAAAAAACTTTTTGTTGGTAAATAGATTTTTGTTTTTTCAAGAAATTGTACGCTTTTAGTGCTAGAAAGTACAATGTTAGTGCAAACCGCTACACAACACACCTAATACAAAATTAGACGTCTATAAAAACAAATATAACACTAATTTTATAAAGTATTTTAAGTTCATTCACTGCCGAACTAACACAAATCCACGCACTAAACAGTAACGAGGTGCTCGTGCAGCCACTACTTGATGTCGCGGAGCTCACTGACTATAGCAGCTGCCGATTAACAGTTGAAATAGGGTGTGGCCACAGCAAAGGCGCGTTCGCCGTTTACTTGCTTTCCTATCTGGTGTGGGTAAATCTGTGGTCGTCGTACAATTGTACTAATCTAATTCATTTTAGCCCCTTTTGTACAAAAATACAGTTTCGTCATTTCTAGTGCATTTTTTGCCAAATTGCATACCTATTGCATTGTTTGATAATAAAATTACAAAAACATTGTTAAAGACACACATATATATTAAAATGGCAAATTTAAAAACGGAAAACGACATCAGTCGAATTACTCGAATTGTATCGTTCTAGTTCCAATATTTATTTAGCTTTATTATTAGTTTTATTAAATTTTTTTTACATTTTAAAAATGCAGGGGGGGGGGCAATTGCCCCCCCCCCAAATGGCGCCACTGGTTTCTACAGATGACCATTCTTTCAAATAGGGAATATGGTAACCCAAATAAATCTGAAATATTTTTTTATATTCTCTACATAAATTAAGTGTTTATAGCGGTTGCTGATATCAAATTATTTTGGTCTTTATTAAGAGAAAAACAGGATTTTCTACTGCAAATTTTGGCGGGAATTTCGAAACTTGTAAAACGTGATCCCATTGGCTGTGTCGTCAAAAGTGTTTTTATGACTCATAATGGCGAATTCCAGTGTTGTAGGGTCATCGAAAAATAATAAAAATGACATTTAATGGGTAACTCATCCAATGAAATATCCCTGCACTTTTATACCCATAAGCACCAAATGAGTGCAGATTAGTGCAGTTTCGTGCAACACAAAAGAACAAACCTATGTTCGTGTATGTTTCAAACCGAAATCGGTCCAGGAACCTTTCAATTTTGCAACAAAAACTGGCAATTTTGCGAAATTTTGACACATCATATCTTAATAATTTCGAGTAAATAAAGTTTAATTCTTTGTTTTCATGGCAGTCTTCGAAAATTCAAAGATTTTCAAATTTTGCATGTCCTCGATGCAAATAAACCTATTTATTTTTAACTTTAATGAAAAATAAGCGATTTAAATTAGTGAGAGGTATTTTTAGATAACTAACGGATAAAATAAACCCAAACAGAATCAGTAAATAAGGAAAATAGTGTGGAATAATGTTGGTTAAAAATTTATCGGAAAAAATCAAGAAAATTCGGGTTTTTGTCCCTTAAATACGCTCCTGGATGACCCATTCGGTATTTATTTTAAAGTGTGATTATCCCTTGCTAAAATTCTGCATTATTTCCGTACTAACTTTGAACAATTTGTCAACAATTCCTTTGTAAAACGATCCATAAAAAAAACACGTGTCGGAAAAGTTCGACAGACATCGAGTCTAAAAGAAAAAGCACAAAATAAAGTTAACCGGTTATTGTGTAAAATATCGGACTTGAGCTCTTTGCTTCATTAACCTTGAAATATAGTTTGCAAAAATGCAAAAAAAATACAAAACATAAACAGAATATTCTGTATTTTTATGCACTTTCCCATAATACCACATTATTTTCTTCATTCTTAATTAATTGTTGTCAAAATTTCCACTTTCTGATCCACTGCTTTCGCCCTTACACTTACATACGAGACAGACCTGCTACAAAACCGTTCGTGTATGGCTAGCAACAGTCAGCGCTTCTTAACAGGGATTTACAAATTAGTCAACAGTCGTTTGTTTTTGAACAAGAGAAGAAGGTAAATCGCGGGAGTCGCGGCCACCTGAGATAAAGTTTTGGTTTTTGCGGAGTTCGGGGGCAAGTACCGAAAAGTTTAAGGGTTTGTGACGGTTTTTCGAGTAAAAATGCACATTTTTTACCTGTAGTCGGCGTACAATTACTAGGAGAAAACAACGTATACGAAGTCGTGCAAGATTGCGCAAAATTATTTGCTAGTAGGGTCTTTTTAATTTAGGCTTATTTTCACCTAGAATGAACATATACGTCAAATACATTCTAGTAGGCTGGTGAACGAAGCTTTATTCAACTTTACTGGGCTTTTGTTTTCAAAGCCAACTATTGCCTTAGTCCCGTTGCATTGCATGCACTTGTGATCTTGTGCGTGCATATTTTTATAAAATTAATCCTATAATTGCAGTTCCGCGTTGTTTTTGGATTAATTAAAATCAAATAATCAGGCGTGTTGATATTAATTCTTATTTGAAATAGTGAAAGCCTGTGTGCGTGCGTGATGTGATTCTTTCGTACTTTTTTAATTGTTACAAATGTTAATGATGGATTTGTGCGTTATAGCACCGCCTTTGAGGTCTACCGGTGAGTATTTCATTTGTTTCAGTTTTCGGTAACGTTCGGACTAAGAAAGCTGGTTTTGCGGTTGTTTTTATTTTTTCGTTTACGTAAATATCAGGGTTCCAACATAAAAAAATTAATATCGGTCAAATCGTGATTTTGTCGTGAGTGATATGAGAATAAAATTCTAACTCTTTTTAGTGCCAAGACTTGAAAAAGTATTTTCTATTGTAAACCCAGCTTTACTTTTTGAGTTTTGCAAATCGGAGTTTTGTTCGGTTGTAATTTTTCAGAAAAATGGTTCTTTTGTCTGTTTATTTCGGTAAAGCTATCGATGGGCTTAATATTAGAAAACCTGGTAGGTGTTAAGACATCTTAAATATATATATTTATACGCTTCGATAACTTTTTTATTTGAAAATACAGAAAAATGTTTAAATTCAAAAATTTAGATTTGTATACAAGAACCATTAGGAAACAACGAAAAAAAAAACATTTGAACATAGAATGTAGAAAAACAAAAAATAATATGGTCAGCCGTCTGAAAGAACTTAGAGTTAATTTAAAACACTCTTATTTGCTGTTCAATTGTTTTTTCAGTTACGTTTCCTGATGGTTCTTGGTTCTTGTAAAAATCTACAGTTTTTCTCGTGGTCAAAATAAATTTCTTTTGCGATAAGAAAAAGCATTAAAGACAACATCTCTATTGGATTCTGTTATAAAAAAAGGTTGTTTCTATGTTTTCTGGATTGACAAACAAAAGGCGTTAACAAACAACAATGCAAAACAAAAATATGAGTAGGAGCAGATAAACGTTAAAAAAAGCTTCCCATATTGGATGAAAAAAATATTCCTGTTTCAAGAAAAGAACATTTATAACCCGTTAACTTCAGTGAATGCGATGTATTCTTAATTTAAAAGAATATTCTGGATATAATAAATACGAGTACATACATACATCTTTAAGTAAGAAGCTAGTTTTTAACAGAATAGCACCAATCAAAATACGCGATTTTAACTTCCATTTATTTTGTTTTTTTAGGAAATAAAAAGATTGCCATGGCCACATGGCCATATAAAAACAATGAGCTACGTTGTTGTGTTGCCAAATCTCTCAACTATAATTCTATGTAACAAGTTTCAAGAAATAATATTTTTGTTACCTTTAAAGAAAGAAACCCTAGGGCAGGACCTTCTCAAATTCAAAAACTTAAAATACTATAGTAACACAAATAAAGCAATCCACAGAACAGCTGTTCAAATCAAGAGTAAAATAACGCTTAACTAAACACCCATAAATGTTATATTTTACTAGCTTATAATGCACAATACTCGGCACGTACGATATTTTGTTAATACTAACAGCACTGTTAAAGGGCTGAAAGCTATTTTCTTTCGCTAATTAATTAACTGAAATCAAACATTTACACGGCATTATTCATCTCATCAATACTTTTCCATGATACTAACTTCACTTTTGTCACCTGAACAGCTGACGGTACGTGTGCAGCGGACCAATCAGGTGGAGGCCGGAGGCACGGTGGTGGATTAAAAGGTTAACTAAACCCAAAAAGAATCACTAGATAGGAAAAATAGGGTAGAATAATGTCGGTTAAAAATAGGATTTGTTGGAAAAAATCAAGAAAATTCAGTTTTTACCCTTTAAATACGCTCCTGGATGACCCGTCCTGTATTTATTTTAAAGTCTGATTATCCCTCTATAAGACAGCGTTGAAAAATTGGAATTAGATAGGTGATTTAAAGGTACAGATGTCGAGTGCAAAAAAGTCAAAAAATCCAAATTTAATCGGCGATTGCTCCTTTCCTATAAAAAATAAAGAAACTAAAAAATATGGAAATCATGTAATTCGACGAGGTCTTTCCGAGGGCGTATATTGGATTTCAATTTGGATCCATTTTGATTAAAAAAAACGTGAAAAATTTGGGCCAAAAATCGAAATTTCCAGTTTTTCCCAAATATATCAATTTTCCAGTGGTTTTAGGTTTAGGTAAATGTATTGTAAAAAAAAGTATTCAAGACTTTAAAGTTTTACTTATCAATCCGTTTTTCTTTCCGATGCGATGTTTCGTTTTCGAGGTATTAGGTACCAGAGAGGGGTCTGCAAATGGCATTTTCCGAGCTAAAAAAAATTCAAAAAATTACTTGCCATTTTTCGGTCCTCACCAGTTTCACTAGGGTTCTGAAGCTCCGGGTTCTCTACAACATCCGAAAAATTAAATCCATTTAAGTCACTTTGCGACCTGTACCCGATTTCAACGGAAATCGTGGAAATTTCGACTTTGACGTTGACCCAATCAAACTCCGAAACGATACATCCTGTATTACTGAATTTTTTACCGAAGCTTGTTGCATTATTTCTCTGTTAACCCCGAAAATTCGATTGCTCCCCTCTGACTATTTCCGAGAAAAGCAAACCTGTTCGCCTTTAGGTTAAGCTTTACGTTATTTGTTCTGATCTCCTGACGTCACGTTGACAGTTGCACTGCCTGACGTCCCTTTGCACTGAGGGCAGATGGCCGCTTTTTAAATTGTAATAAATGATACCGAAAAGTAAAAAAAAAATTCTAGCTAAATTAATCCAATAATTTTTTTTTTAAATATTTTTTTTGACTTTGTAATGACTTTCTTAAACGATGTATGCAATAAAAAATACGTGCATATTCCTTTTTTTGTGTTAACAGTAGCCTGTTTCGTTCTGCTTACAATTTCAACCTAATTTCACGAGTGTATGGTCCATATTTTCCCATGTTAAGTAAATAATTTGCTGTTAAATTAGAAGACACATTTTTAGTAAAATAAGTCTTTGGAATTAAAAATGCTTTGGAGTATTTTCGGTTGTCACTATCACTGCTTAGAAAAATGAGATGTCAAGGTAATATTTAAATAAGCCAGGTGTCACCCTCTATAAGATAGCTTTGGAAAAAATTAGATAGGTGATGTAAAAGTACCGATGTCGAGTGCAAAAAAGTAAAAAAATCGAAATTTAAGGCGATTGCTCTTTCCTATAAAAGATGAAGAAACTAAAAAATATGGAGATCATGTATTTCGACGAGCTCTTTCCGATGGCGTATATTGGATTTTAATTTGGATCCATTTTGATTAAAAAAAATCGTGAAAAATTTGGGTGAAACATCGAAATTTCCAGTTTTTGATATGATGATATACCTAATATTCCTAAAAATAGCAAACAGTGAAAAAACCTAAAAGTTACCTGAAAAAATGATAGTTTTTACCAGCGTTTTCCTTTAATTTTCGTTCCAACCACATAAATAATAAGTTTTCTTTGACCTCAGAATAAATAACTTTATTATTTTCGTAGGCCGAAAAACCTTCTCCGTTACAATATCCTATTTTAACCCTGTTATTGCGATTCTGTTTAATAATATACAACGCTCTACTATAATCAATATTTTTACTTAATTAGAAAATTAGGTTAACATCACAGTCAACAGTTCTTGGTATATTTTGTTCGCGTTATATCGATTTTTTTCAGTTCCTTTCATATTAGAACCAATTATAGTATATATTTTTAAAATAAGAAATACTAAAGTTGGGTTAGAATATTTGAAGATTAGCTTTAGTTCGTAAGTGCTACGTTAAAATTTTAAATCAGTGATCGTGATACTTTTATATATTTTTTATCAGTTTTTAAATATTAGTTATTACTTTCCATATTACAATTACATCTGCAAACGTCATTGCACGGAACTTCCCTCCATTAGTTAAGTACATACCTACTTATTTATTTATTTATTTATTATCAACGGAAACTCCATTTTTACAGTAACAAAGAAAGCTTACAATATATGTATTATTAAATATTTCACAAGATGACGGATAATAAAATAACACTACTCAGGCCTAATTCATGGAAAATATAAAACTAAAAAAAAAAAAATATATATATATATATATATATATATATATATATATATATATATATATATATATATATATATATATATATATATATATATATATATATATATATATATATATATATATATATACACTACCCTGGAATCGGGAAAACATAGAAAATTTTTACCTACTTACTAAGTTATTACACGCTTTCTTAAAGGTATCATGGACAAGTCCAACCCATCACAGTTGGCATTAAAACGTCTTTGAATTCTGGACATAGGACTATTGAAGCCGTAGTTAGTACGGTGAAATGGAACTCGGAAAAAAGTTTTGTCCCTTATATGGTGAGTATGGCTAGGAGCATTAAAATCCAGGAGCCGGAGCAAATTTGATGCGTCAATAAGACCGTTCACGAGTCTGTCGAGTATGTAGAGAATCGTAAGTTCCTGACAATGCCTACGAACCTCCAATGGATAGAAATTCAACAACTTGCATTTTTCACGATAGCACAGGTCTGACACGTTAAGACCAATCTTACGAGAATATGCCTTCAGAAAATTGTCCTGAATCCGCTCGATGGACGCAATGTGAGTCTGATGGTATGGTGACCAGACAATAGCCCCGTACTCCAAACAAGGACGTACATACGTACAATACAGTAACAGAGACAGATCCCTGGAATGCCGCAGAACAAAACCCAACCTCTGAAACCCTCGAGCGACCATCGTATTTATGTGATTACTGAAACTTAACTCTCTCTCAAAATATACACACAGATCCTTTACCTGAGTTGGCCATTTCAAGTCATCAACATTAATATCATAAACAAATTGATGGAAATTCTTGCTTCGAGAAAAAGTTATTTAGCATTTAGAAGTGTTCAAGTGAAGGAAATTTTTATTTGACCACTCAAACAAAACACTCAAGTCACGCTGCATCATGTATAACTCGATAGATCGTGAGATCATATGCAAACATCAAATGAGAATAATCGAGGTGGGCACTGATATCCTTAGTGAATAGTAACAAGAGCAGATGTCCACAGTGGGGACCCTGGGGTACCCCATACAATACCTCAAATTGATTTGATAAATAATTACCAATCTTGACACACTGATGCCTACCCGTCAAAAAACTTTGCAGCCAACTTAGCATAGGATTCTCTATACCCATTAGTCTCAATTTTTCTAACAATAGGCCATGGCCCACTCGATCGAATGCCTTTGAATAGTCCGTATAAATACTATCGACGAAATACCCCTGTTCAAGAGATTGACACAAAGAATGATGGTACTCTTGAAGATTGGTCAGGGTAGAACGACCAGAGTAAAAGCCATGCTGATTACCAACTAGTATTCCATTGTACAAAGCGGACAACAAATCAGCAACCAAACCATTCAAGATCTTTGGAATTGCAGATTGCATACTAACTTCCCTATACTTCTGTACATTATCCCTACCACCAGATTTGTATATCGGTTGAATGTAACTATACTTCCACTTTACAGAAAAAATTCCACAGCTCAGTGATAAATTGAAGAACCTAAATATCAAATCAAGTTACAATGTGTAACTTATAAGAATTTATAAGTTACTTTTCTTCGTAAAATTGTATTTCGTTTAGCCTAATTTTTTACAGTTATAACAACAGGATTTTTTTATTTGTTTACCCTGTGTTGTATAAAAATCTAAATTGCTAAAAGCTTTAGGTACAACCAAATACTATTTAAAATTGCACACTCTGTATGACAGCGCATCTAATTTCACAAATAAAAATAATTTACTTTTTTCAAGTTGTCCATCGTGTAACAGTGTGTAACAAGAATATGGAAACCTCGAAATATCATAGTAGCACCCCAGGGTAAAGCCTCATCTATATGGTCTTAGAAATATTTCAGAATGTGCTGATCTTAGGTAACGGAGTTCACATGCACATATTATATCCCAAAATGCCTCATTTCGTGTTCACGCCAATCATTAGGATATTTCTGTTTTGATTGCTGAAATAGTCCCCCTAAAATATAAGTGGTCATATTACATTCAAGATTTTATCTTATAATTATTCACACCACACCTGGCATAATTTTTTTTTGATAATCACTAAATTACCAAGCTGGGCAAGGAAATCAGATTAGAAAAACAATCAAACACAAAAAAACAAGCATCAACAATAATAATAGGCGTGCTGTTAGGAGCTTGGTTAATGTGGCAACATTTATTTTTCATGCTAATACGCGTTACGTCACGTCATAACTGACTGGTTTTTTTGAATACATCAACTTGTATTTGTAGATGCATATTAAGTATGTAAAGTATTTTATGTAGGTACGATTTCATTATAAAGTACTGTTTGTGGTACAGCTTTACGGTCATAAAGTAGCCCATTATTGTACTGCATTATTATATTAAAATTACTCTACGCTGTATGCGAGTATACTGTCTTCGGAAATTTTCTTGATGTTTTTACTTGCACACCACTCTCTGTAAGTCTCATCAGTTTCTTCATATAAATGCCTGGATTTGAAGGTAAAAAGGAATCCTTTGCATTATTTGCAATAATTTTAACGTCCGCGGAAATTTCTTCATCGAAGTTACTTTTAACTTTCATTTTTTATCTTGATATTTATGTTTGACAATAAACAAAAAACGCTTCGGGAACTAAAGGCAACGAAATTCCAAGCAATCCCTGCTATATTGAATACCGTTAGTTTCATTGTTGGAATTTTAATAGCTATTTACCCAACAAGTGCAGAAAGTGATACTTGTCCGCACGCGACCAGTTTACCGAACGATATCAAGCGGAGTTCGGTCAGCAGTCGAGTGCGGAAAAGAAAATACACTTTCGGTACGTGTTCCGTACAATGTTTTTTCTACAAGTGTGAGAAAAATTATCTAATTTTTTTAAATATTTTATTTCAGTATAGACATCAAAGAAAAAATACAATTCAACATTCAAACTTATATTATTTTCAATTGTTATTAATAATATTAATGGTAAAAGAACAGTTCCTTGCGTTTGTTAAATTTATGGCCGAAGCTAACTGGTTGCTTATATCCAAATTATGTTTTAATTTTAACATAGATTTTAACATCGAGTACCTTGACCATAACGTGGATGGTTTGCAAATTTTTGAAATGTCGGAAAAGTATACTAGAATTACCTATTCTTTCTTGAAATTGTTGCGTCAGTTTTCATACTTTTTAATGCTTTTCTTTTTGTGAAGTTCATTCATTTTTTTAAAAATTATGATTCAAAATATGGCAACCCTACATCTATCGGACATGTTTCTAAATTTGTTGACCGTTCCAGTTTTAAAAACTGGATAATTACCTTCAAACAGATCCCAGCTTTTTAAAAGTTAAGACATAGTTTTTATTTTTGGCAAGGATGCAAAACTGTGCAGTTACCAAGTCTAGACAAACGTATTTTAAGTGATTTGTATGAGATACACTTTTTTAAAGTTATTGTTTTGCGACAAAACATATTTAAACTAAAAATTGAGAAAAGTGTTAAGGAATATTATTGCTCAAATTTATTGAGACATTTTGTTAAGTTTATGTGTTTTAGTGCATAATAATAGATGGTGTTAGTGTTAGTGAAGTGGTGATGAAGTACCAATACACTTTTATTTTAAAAATAATCTTTCGTGAAAAACCAAGATCATTTGATGATCGTAGTAAGCTTTTCTTTTTGTTTTTTAGTATGTTTAAAAATTAACGGTTATATTCGTTTTCGGTCTCCCTATTTTCGTTTCCTAGTAATCTAAAAGGGGTGTTTGGTCGTATTTTTTGCATGTTACTCCGTAAAAGTTAACCATCGGGTTAACGTCCGGTTCAAGATAGACCTTGAATTAGAATTTGTAGATATAAATAAAAGTAGATTATTGTCTATAATCATATGGCTTTAGGGCGAAATCCTCAGTAACAAGCCAGTAATTATTATAAATCTATCCTCATAGTTGCCAGTTGATTAATTTATGGCAATTCTGTTCATCTCCCGAAGCAATTGACCTTAAAAGGGTTTTTTATGGAGGAAATTAGAATTCTGCACTAGTCCAAGTAAAACTAGGACAAAAGTTGGCAGTTACGTTAATATACAGAGGGAAATATATTTTTTAAGGTAAATTTACATAGATGTGTCTTAAAAATGATATTCTTAACTCAAAATTCTGCATATTTTTCTTGTTAAGCGATAAGGTTGTCGCTCATTGATGAACGCGGCATCGCCTCGCCTCTGTATCTCCAGTAATGCCTGTACATGGGATGAGGCGATCAGTTGACCACCCATTGCTTATAGGATAGGTGAGCGTACTTGTTAGAAACTCCATAAAAGCAATCGAAACCGCCTGTGCTGAGGCGATGCTGAGTTGAGAAGAGAGAATATGCATATATCCCAAATAAATCTCAATTTTTTTTTATATTCTCTACATAAATTAAATGTTTATGGCGGTTGCTGTTATCGATTTATTTTGGTCTTTATTAACAAAAAAAAAGGATTTTCTACTGCAAATTTTCGCGCGAATTTCTAAACTTGTACAACGTGATCACATTGGCTGTGTCGTCAAAAGTGTTTTTATGACTCATAAGGATTACGTGGCGAATTCCAGTGTTGTAGGGTCATCGAAAAATCAATAAAAATGACATTTATTGCGTAACTCATCCAATGAAATATCTCTGCACTTAAAGTAGAAGGTTCCTAAAATCTTATTCATGTATATTTCAAGCCGAAATCGCTTCAGGAACCTTCACTTTTGCAACAAAAACTGGCATTTTTGCGAAATTTTGACACACCACTTAATAATTTCGAGAAAATAAACTTTAATTCTTTGGCAATCTTCGAAAATTCAAAATTTTTCAAATTTTACATGTCCCCGATGCAAATAAACCTATTTATCTATAACTTTAACGAAAAAATAAGCGATGTAAATTAGTGGGAGGCATTCTTAGATAATTAACGAATAAAATAAACCCAAAAAATTACAAATAAGGAAAATAGTGTGGAATAATGTCGGTTAAAAATTAGGATTTGACCCGTTCGGTATTCATTTTAAAGTGTTCCCTTTCTAAGAAAAATTGGGAAAAAATTATATGGGAAAAAATACAGAGTGATTCAAATGTACCGATGTCGAGGGCAAAAAATGTCAAAAAATCTAAATTGAATCGGCGATTGCTCCCTTCCTATAAAGAATGAAGAAACTAAAAATATATAACACGTAATTCGACGAGCTCTTTCCGATGACGTACATGGGATTTTAATTTAAACCATTTTGACTCCACAAAAAAATAAAAACCGTGAAATAGTTGGGTCAAAAATCGAAATTTCCAGTTTTTCCCAAATATGTACATATATCCATTTTCCAGTGATTTTAGGTTGAGGTAAATGTATTGCAAAAAGAAAGTATTTGAGATATTAAAGTTTCACTTATGAATCCGTTTTTCGATCCGACGCGACGCCGACGTTTTGTTTTAGAGTTATTAGGCAGGTACCAAAGAGGGGTCTGCAAATGGCATTTTTCGACCTAAAAAAATTCAAAAAAATTACTTGCCATTTTCCGATCCTCACCAGCTTCAATAGCTCTGGATTCTCTACAACCTCCGAAAATTTACATCGATTTAATTCACTTTTGCGACCTGTACTCGATTTCAACGGAAATCGCGGAAATTTCGACTTTCACGTTTAATAGTTCCGAAACGAAACTTCCTGTATTGAAAAAACTACTTACCAAGTTATTTTTTATGCTATACACCAACAAAATCTCAATATCGCTTATAACGCACTTCTAACTAAAATAAATTAAATTTGATATAATGCAACTAGGATGCTTCCCAGAATATCAATTTATTTTCAAAATAGAATCCCTGGCGTTATCTGTCAGAGAAAAGCACAAATTACAGCATGGCAATATTGCCAACATGGCGATGTTGCCAACATGGCGATATTGTATACACCTACCTAATAAAAAAAAATTTTATCTCAAAAAAATGTAGGGAAGTGGTGCGGTGTGGTGTATTCTGAAGACATTAAACTTGTCTAGTAAACCATAAAACTATCGTACATTATGGTTTGCAATGTTTGCATGCATTTCCGGAAACCCATTTTCGAAAAAATGTTTTGATTTTATTATGAAAAAAACTGACTGTATTCCATATAGAAAATTTGAATTTGTACACTCCGTTTTTTTTGAAAGCCTTGTATTATAAAAGGTACTTTCCAAAAATAGAAAAAAATTATTAAAATGTTTTCTATATTTGAAATTTTTGTCACATTCAGATATAAATCAATTTGGATTAGGATTGTAAAAATTGTAAATAAAATAAACAATACGTTGTATTACGGATATCTACCGTTAATTTCATTATTTTTTTATATACATTTATTTTTGCCAATTATGTCATACTAAAGTATAGAAGCTTTCTCTGTTTGACAAAAAACTAGGTTCAATTAATAACTGTATCTTTTTATAAATCTTGCCGCCTGCAGTATATACGTCAATCTATAGTTTGCAGAGAGTTCAGAATTTATTTATCGTTTGGGTTTGAATTTTTTACATTGTCACCGATTGTCATCGAGTGAAATAAAGAATGAAATTTTGGAACGTTCTAGTAGTGTGAAGTGCTGTGAATAAGTGACAATGAAGTATCAATACATCGTCATGTCATGTTAAAAATGACTTTTCGAGAAAAAATGCACATTGCTGGTATTACTTTACTTTTTTTTTAATTCCAGTTTGTGTACTCGTTCTCATTGTTAACTGTTTCAATTTTAAATATGTATTAATTAATTGTGTCTTTAAATTTTATTTCTTTTAATATTTTCTGTAAATTAATAAAAAATATTTGCTTTTAGTTATCTGCGCATGCGTTCCTGTGGCACTGCGCGCGATCGGAGAAGGAACCATTCTTGGTTCAAGCATTATTAGTCCAATTTGATCCAAGTCATTGTACGCACTACACATATTACAAAACTAACGATTACCACGATGACTGTAACTAGACTGACTCTTTACCGTTACTGCGTATTAGCTTTCCCCAACCTCTATTAATTTGTGAAGGGATTAATCTAATCCCTCTCGAACCTTCCAATAACTCGAGTCGGTGTTCGTGTGATAATGACTGTATTTGCTGTAAAAACCGAAAGTCATTGGTTTCGGTGTACATGGAAAATGCAAGTCTTCAATCTTGACACGCCATCTTGGAAAAAATACGTGAAAAACATTTTTTTTTTGGAATATCTCTTCACCAATGAGTTTTAGGACAAAGCAACATAGGAGCCAAAATTTCTTGCAATTTTTGCCTGAAAACATACCTGTAAGGGTAACAAAATAATTTACATTAGTTAATATGGTAATGGCTAAGCAGGTAATTGTAATTAATAAAACAAAACAAAGCCTTGTTGAAGACAGAAAACACCCTTGTCACAATCCTCTCTTTCTAAACATCGACGATTACCAAAACAATCAATAACACGTGACCGACCAGCAACTAAGGACTCGACTCTGAGCGACGCCGACGTCTTGACGTCTTAATTTTTTTCCAAATTTGATTCACCTATCTAAATTTGGTTTGACACAACTACTATGGACTAGAATAGCCTGCCTAACTTAAAAGCGCTATAACTTGTAAACTATTGTTATAGAGGAAAATATTTTGGACAAAAGTTGCGGGAAGCTTTGTCTTTTATAAAGTCAATAACAATAATTTTTGCCCTAAAACTTGGGTGGCGCGAGCGTAGGTAGAAAACTTAAATTTTTTATTAGATCTCTTAAATATAAAACATAAGCTCTGTTCGCAGAACAGTCACAAACTAATCAGAGCCAATAAAATTATTGGAAAGCAGTCCGCAAACCGTCATGTGACCAAATAGCTGAAACTTGATTGGCGCTGATCGGTTTATGATTTCTCTACGAACAGACAGTGGCGGTCCCAGGGGGGGGGGCGGTGGGGGCGATCCCCCCCCCCTACCCAAGACACTATTTTTAACGAAGAAATAATAAATGATCGATGCGGGTAAACAAAAAATTTAAAACCGTAGGTGCAGGCAGTACACGTCTCTAGAATTGACTGTGGCCTAGATAAAATTGCATGCATGCTTTTTTAACAGAAATTTTGAATATACATAGGTAATTTCTTTTTGTAACACACTAACCCGACGATTGGGCCAACCCAACACCTACTAAACCGCCCCCCCCCCCCCTTTGAAAAAAGCTGCGACCGCCACTGGAACAGAGCTATAATATCCAAAAATTATAACTGCTCGACGGCGACGTTTTGCTATGAAAAACCTGCCCTATTCTTGGATCATTATCTGTTAAAATTAAAAAGTTTCAATAGTAAAAGTCTAATCAAACTAAATATACATTTCTTAATAGGTATCAAAATACTTTTTCTATACTATGTAAAAAAAAACAGTGGATTTTAATTAATTAAAACTGTTGATATCAAAAGTGTAATAGGTCATATTTTTACCGTAACTTCTGCGTGTCTATTTTTACGAGATGATGTCATATATATAAAAAACTTTCTACTATTTGACCTAAACGAGATTCCATAATTAGTTGAAAATTATCCATTTGTTAGATTGGTAACATATCATTTAATCTAGTTATATTGTGAACTGAACAGTTGGGTATTAAAACAATTTTCGATCAAGATAAACACACAACAATTAAGCTACGTATACAGTGATTTTGTTTGTAAAAAGTCTTTTTATAATGTAATGAATTTTGTGGGATCTATAGTAGGTACACGGCAGTGGCGGCCCCTGACAATTTTTGTGTGTTGCGCGGTAAGTCTTAGTAGGCTGCAGCCCTCTCCCCTCCTGGGTGCGCCGCTGCTCCCCAGCAGTTGCGGTTGGTGAAATTTCAGAGTTGTATAGCTCTGTTCCTACTTACAGGACACGTACCAAATTTAGGGGTTTTAATAGTAAGCCCACTGGGAATGTTTTGGTAAAAAAAATCATTTTGTAATTTGCGAAAAAAAGGTTGAATTTTTGCTCTGCTTCCCCTGGGAAAAAAAATGAACACGTTTAGGTATTTTATTTATTATTTTTTCTAAACAAATTTTACATCATTTTGTCGAGAATTTTTAAATTTTGAGAGAAAAAAATGTGTTAGAAGAAAGTTATAGTCATTTGAATTTTTTTTTAATAATATTTTAGGTTACTCATGATGATAAGTAAGTTGTGATAGGAAGGAAATCTACAGGAACAGGGTTTAGTAGATAAATAAAAATAATCTAAAAAGTACCACAAAAATCAAATAGCCAGATTCTCCAACGCTAGTCCGGTCTAATTTGACAATCAAAAGTTTTAAACTGACAAGTGTAAAAATAAGACAACTAAGTTTTATACTGTGAACTTATTTCTGAGCTTTTTCGCAAATTTATCAAGAAAAGGACGATTTTAGTACATACTTTCAACAATAATAGAAGTAAATTCATTACAGCAACTCGTTCCAAGATGAAAATCATTTGAAAACCAAGTAAATCGCTGAAATATCACAATAATTCATAAATTTTTAATGACGACTTATTAACAATGACAGGACAAAAACCTGTCAAAACATAACTGATCAACTAGAAGATCTTAATTTAAACCAGTACTAAATCTTAAACTTTCTTAGTGAATCTGAACGAAAAATTTTAATTAACATAAAAACATTGACAGCCAGACTCACCAACGCTAGTCCAGTCTAATTTAAGAAAAAAATTATTTCTGAGCTCTTTCGTAAATTTGTAAAGAAACGGGCAATTTTAGTACGTACTTTCGACAATGATAGAGCTAAATTCATTACGGCAACTCGTTCCAAGATGAAAATTATGTGGAAACCAACCAAATCGCTGAAATATCAGAGTAATTCATAAATTTTTAATGACGACTCATTAATAATGACAGGACAAAAACCTAACAAAACATAACTGATCAACTATAAGATCTTAATTTAATCCAGTACTCAATTTTAAACCTCCTTAGTGAATTTGAACGTATGTCGAGAGATTTTCAGGATCTATGACTTCACTTTTCGTATTAGTACTTAGGGTGGCTCCATCTCGTAACTTACTTTTGGAGTTTAATGAAAAGTAAGCATATTATGACGTAGGTGAAACTTTTGCGACTTTTTTTAAGACTTATTTTGTTTTTTTTTTACTTATAATAAGAACGTCTAAAACTCGCACATTCCTTATTGTTTCAGCTGACGGTAGTCCGCGCCTAGGCAAGCTCAGAAAGTGCTACAAGTCCAGAACCCCGGACAACCTCGACGTCCCCTTTACTTCTAGCGAAAGCGGATTTGATACCGAACCCGAATCTCTGTCGACTTCGACCTGTGATAATGAGGAAGTGAACAGGTAAGTTTTTCACACAAATTACAAAATCAGAACAAATATCCTGGAAGATAGGTAACTCTCTTTAAACTACAAACTTGTTTTTTACTACTTGATCCTTTTTATTAGAAATTAAGCTACCGCTCTGGTATTAACGACTGTAATTTTTTGTGCATGTGTTTCGAATGTATTGAAAACGCGAAATTATTGAACAAACCCATTGAAACTCTTGGCAGTTCACTTAGACCTGCCGTAGCAATATGAACGTAAATATTGAAATAACCTCGTATGTTATTACAACATTTTTTTATTTGTGTCTTGCTTCTAGCTATACCGGATTACCGGACAAAGTGTTAATAAATTTCGCAAACATGGCGATATCGTCAGTATCACCTTTTTTAATAGGATTCTATTATCAGATAGTCAGTTATTTTTTGTTTTGTTATAGGTTACAAGCTAAGGTAGCTTTCCTAGAGCAAGTACTTATTCAACACAATATACCTGTTCCATCCTACGAGGTAAGTCAGACACTGTCATCGGTCAACGTGAAAAATTTGTACAACTAACATCTATTTACGTAACATGGCATTCCCTAGAAGTTAAAACAATATATTGTCAAAATAGTATCAATTAAAATAGGCTTTAGAAAACACAAGTGAAAATTCTTATATAGAATGTTTCAGGTGTGCAATCACTAATATTCCGGAGCGATTCTACATAAAAAAATTAGAAGTCCATGAATTTTTAAAGCAGTAAAAATAACATCTAATTGTAGTATATTCTGTTAGAACGTGGCCGTGTTTTGAACTGGCCTGATAAAAGGGATTTTAAAAAAATCCCCCCCACTGTTTTATATCAGCAGAGAAATTTCAAAAGACGTTTTTTCTAGTTTCTCATTTAGTTTGTAGACCACTAAACTAAAGTTAAATTTTTAAACATTGTGACCAAGGGTGAAAAAATTATCTTTTTCGCCTCCCCTCTACATATGTGATACCCGTCTTAGGTGAAAATAACACTACTTTTAAGAAACATTTTCCTTTTTGATTCGTACCGATATCATCTCCAAAGTCTATTCATATTTCACTTTCGGACCATGTAAACAAATCATTACCCCATAGGCCAAGCAATAGAGCGATTTGTCGTGACATTAATCCTATGAGAAAACCGTCTGTGCCATCATCTAAAAGACGATCCGTAGATGATTTCTGTTATATTTCCAACTCTGAAAATTTTTCCATTAATTTGTTATAAACATTTTTAAGCAAAAAAACGCGATTTTTTTAGATTTTTGCTTATAAAATGGAAAGTAATGAAGCAATCTTAATGGTGTAAATGGACGATTTGTAGAGAATAGAAATACGAACAAAATGAGAGGTCGAACGTTCCAATGGGATAAGTAGCAACGGAGAAAATCCGGAAAAACCAGAAAATTAAGTTTTTTTAGAAATTCATAAATCAGCCATTTTTAAACGTAGAGGGCTCAAACTTTGGAAAAAAGTAGTAATTTATTGCTACTTTATGTGTGCAAAACCCCGACGCTGTCCGACGATCAGTTTTGCCACAATCGTCATTTTAATTTTTCAATACACTATTTTGCAACAGGTCTGGATGCTCTATGGATCGTCTGATTTTAATTATTGAAACGAATTTGAAAAGTACAAGTTTACTTAAACAAAATGTATATTTTATTTTTTCCATAAAATGCTATGAAACCGGTTGAAAATGCACGTAAAGATGCATGAAAATGGCCGAGCGCGCGAAAGCGGTCGAGTAGTGGAGAGAGCAGAGGAGCGAAGGAGAGCCAATATGTATAGTAATAGAAGCGGATTTTGGACGTGGACAGTTAAAAAACAATAGAAATATAAGGATTTTTATTAAAAAACATGCCGTAGCAGCTTCATTTTTAACTGTTCACTAAATCCACGTCCAAAATCCGCTTCCTCGACTTCAGTTACCCCAAAATGAAAAAAAAAGCGAATAAAATCGCTGCAATAGTTGCACAGATATTTAAAAGTAAAGATTTAAACGTTGCGCGCAGCGCGCTTCATATATTGGCTCTCCTTCGCTCCTCTGCTCTCCCCACTACTCGACCGCTTTCGCGCGCTTGGCCACTTTCACGCATCTTTACGTGCATTTTCAACCGGTTTCGTAACATTTTATGGAAAAATTTAAATATACATTTAGTTCAATTATTGTACTTTTTAAATCCGTTTCAATAATTAAAATCGGAAATCCATAGAGCATCCAGACCTGTTGCAAAATAGTGTATTGAAAAATTAAAATATCGATTGTGGCAAAACTAATCGTCGGACAGCGTCGGAGTTTTGCACACATAAAGTACCTATAAATTACTACTTTTTTCCAAAGTTTGAGCCTTCTACGTTTAAAAATGGTCGATTTATGAATTAAAAAAAAAACTTAATTTTCCGGTTTTCCCGGATTTTCCCCGTTGCTACTTATCCGATCGGGACGTTCGACTTCTCATTTTGTTCGTATTTTTATTCTCTACAAATCGTCCATTTACACCATTAAGATTGCTTCATTACTTTCCATTTTATAAGCAAAAAACTAAAAAAATTCGCGTTGTTTTGCTTAAAAATGTTTATAACAAATTAATGGAAAAAATTTCAGAGTTGGAAATATAACAGGACTCATTAGGGTTGCCACCTGTCCTTTTTTGGAAAGGACAGTCCTTTTTTAAGGAGTTTTGTCCTTTCATCTTTTTTTAGCTTAAAATGTCCTTTTCAAAGCCCAAACTGATATTTAGATGACCTTGCTAGCCCATTTTCGCAGTTAAAGTAATTTCTAGAACTAAAAATCGATTTGAAATGTTGAAGTGCTATTCTGAGATTGGTGGGAGCATTATTCGTCGTTCGCGTCGATGAACGTTGCGTGCGTTTCGCCTGAAGTCCATGTACTCCATCATCAAAAAGAAGAGAGAAGAGAACAAACAAACATAACCACAACCTATAATCGAAGAGCGAATTTTTCTATTTTTGACATTAATTGGCGAGATGAAAGAAACAGCGTGCATAGATACTTTCAATAAAGCTGAACTTTTGATAATACCATTAATTTTAAGGTGACATGTAACGAATTATCCTACGATAAAGAATAATAAAAAAATGTTATAAGCTGCAAAATCAGATGAAAAACATAGATTTAAGTTTGAAACATAAATATTTATTTAAAAAAAATATGTATATTATTTTCCCCAAAAGCACTCAAAAATAGTTCTTGATAAAATGGTGAAAGCGAATTTTCTCGCCTCTTCGAATGTCCTTTTTCCCAATTCTAAAAAGGTGGCAACCCTAGGACTCATCTACGGATCGTCTTTCAGATGATGGCACAGGCGGATTTCTAATAGGATTAATGTCAAAAAATCGCTAATATTTTGCTCTGTTGCTTGGCCTACCAAGAAAGTGGGGTGATTTGCAGATTCTCGTTTGCTATTGGTCAGTCCACTATAAAATTCTCGAAGCGCCGAGAGAGAACACATGTCTGCATTTAGTGACAAGTGGATCTTTTTAATTTTGTTTTATATTGTGCTCCTGCATATTTATTATAATATTGTGAAAGTTTGTTATCTAAAGATGAAAGAAAATTGATTTTTTTGATTGATGATCACAAACGTTAAAGTAATGTTTTTGTTATCAGAACAAAGAGAACGTGACATTTTATTAATCACACGTATTTTTATATCAGTATTCTGTTGTGCGTAGTAATCCTCCCAAGTACATACATATTTTTATTGCAATTAACTTAGATAAAATATTAATCTTAAAAGATTAAAGAGGTATGCCATATCGATGTCAGGGCTCACGAAAAGTTCTGTGCAATTTCTTTTACAACAGACCAACGGTTCTCAAACTTTTTGCCTTCACTAAAGTAGTATAATTTGTTCTTTTTTCTTTACTTTTATAGACATAAAATAGATATTTGCCCTCTTTTAATTCGCTCCGAATAGCAACTAGCCAGCTGCACTGGTATTAGCAGTATTGGCCTTACTTCTTCCATTTTCGGGAATGACAGGTGTTACTTCTTGGCAGAGTTCCAAAGTCGACTTTATTACTGCCAAGAAGTTAATGGTGGATATTTTTAACAACTTTTAAAGTAATAAGAAAAATAAAGGTATTTAAATTTAAAAAAAGTTTACGATTTTAAATTTTTATTTGCTTGTCATTTAAAAACGAATTAAGATATGGACGTCGGGTTTGCGGTAAAATGTCTCTTTTTGAAGGTCTTTAAAATAAAGTACCACACGGCATAGGGTTGTATTTAAAATTTTTCACCTTAACTCCCCAGCATCACCCCTCAAGGGGACTGAAAAAGTTAAATTACCTAGAAAAGTAGATTTGTTAACAAATAAGATACACCTAAAATTTGATGTCTCTATCTTTACTAATAGCAAAGATATTTGCTCATACTAAGATCTTGCGGACACCCTGTATAGTTTTCTTATGCTTGTTTAAGTCATGTATGTTACTCTCTCGTAAATTACTTTTTCGAAAAGCCGTTGGTTGAAAAAACTAATATCTGAAGAAATTTAATTTCGAAAGAGATGTTCTCTGGAAAAACATATCTTTGAAAAGTGCTTTAAAAAAATTTGAAAAATTGGTTTTAGAAAGATTGTACTTTCGTAAGTACTTGTATGCCCCCCCCCCCTCCTAAATGAGCAGAAGGCATAAACAAAAAATGCCACAATTTACACTTGGATTACACTTTTACACTCTCATATTATATTAATCAAACAATCTGTCCTGTCGCGTATAAGCTAAGATGACCAACTGTTCTGTTTTTTTTTTCAACAAACATCTTTTTGATGTTAAATTAAGTTAATTTTTTTGCGAAATACAGCTTCTTCGAAAGATGTTTTTTCGAAAAGGATTAAAAAATTTTCTCGAAATTATTTTTTTAAAAAAAGAATCTCAAAAATACATTTTTTAGAAAACACAGTTTTTTTAAATTTAAATTATGTACTCTACTGGCTTAGAAAATGTTAATGAAAAATGACAAAAAGATGCTGAAATAACCTAATCGAACCATAACGTAGACAAATATGAGATTATATTATAAAGTTTGAGAACCGCTGGTTGAAATAAATTAAAGATAGATAATTTAATTATACTAATGAATAAGGAGTATTTTTAAAGATTTGGTAGTTGTTCTGGTGAAGTTTAGAGATTTAGTGAATTTTGTTGGGATTTTGGTTAAAGGTTTTTATTTTGCTGTTATTATTTATATTTAATTTTATTTATTTATTTTATTCATAGAATGACTGCACTAAGAGCATGCTTTGCTAGCTGTATTTGGGAGAAGCTGGGGTATCATAGCATTAGTTCTGTACTTTTATTACTAACTTGTGATTTTTTACAGTATTAACCAATACTAATTATATGCAGTATATTTATTAATCCAACAGTATTAATCTATATTAAGTATGAAATTATTTATTTGTATTTTATTTATTGTTGCTCTAGTGCTATCATTCCAAAGCTTCTCCATAAAATTTTACTTTTTCACATTAATTATGTTAAAAGTTTGCTTTTTTTTGTACTCTTTTATCAAATAAATTGTTTCTGCACTAGTTTTTTGTTTTATTTTTTTTTATGGAGAAGCTTTTTTACAGAGAAAGGCATATTATTTTAAGAGGACTAATCAGATCCCATCGTCGCTATTTTTGTTTTTTTGACATTGTTGGCCAGTTTTTTTTTATCTGTGACCGCTCTTGTAGACTTAAAGCCTAAGTACTAAAGTAACGCTCGTTTTAAGCTCTCGTTGCCTTTTGATAAAGTGGTAAGTACCTCAGTATCTTTATATCTCTGTTGCTACTTACGGGACCCATTCATGCCTGCTCTAAAGTTGAGAGAAAAAGGTTACAAGGTGCACAAAAAGTAAAATTTTTGTGTCGGAAAAATGGATTTTACTAATATAGTTTTTTGGCGTAATGATAAAGTTTTCCTAAACCTAAGACCCTAAACTTCATCTGTTTCAAATTTCAGATCTGTCGCTTCAGTAGAACATGCTTTAACATGGGATTGAAAATTTAACACGTAAAATCCTATGACCCGAGTTAAAAAAACCCAGTGTATACTTACTAACTATTATATTGAGTCTTACAGAAGGTTTTTTACTAGTTTATAATCAAATTTTTGGCACTTAGCCGACTTATCGGTTCCACTCTTCAATTATAAGAAATCATATCCATATTTTTATAAAATTATAGTATACTATACATATACTAACGTAAAAAAAATAGTTTTTATCTCCAAAACGTTTAGGGAAGCACCAGGGAAGCGGTCCTTCCCCCGGCTCCAGGGACCGCACGCCCCTGCTTAAAACCCCGTAAAGATTGAATTTATAAGGGCCAAGCAATACACTTCCAAAGATTCCATAATTTTGTCCGGAAGTGTATCAATAGAATAGGCAATAAAAAAAACACAATTAAATCGTGATAAAAGATTATTTTCCAAATTTTTGCATGAACTCACCACAACCCTTTCTCAAAAAAAGGTAGGTAGGTTGTTTGTTAAGTGTATTTTTCCTTTAAATTTAATTTTATTTCAAGAGCGAGTGAGTTTAACAGTATTTGCTTTGCATCAATATGCATTTAACGACAAAACTTTTAAAAATCTCACCATTCATACTCAGGCGTATCATTTGTTGGCAGGAAACCGAAAATATTATTTATACGACGATGCAGCTGACCACTCGAGTGAAAGAACTTGAAAAAATTATTAGTGACACTAAGAAAGAGATGAGCAAACTGTTGGACAAGGACAGGGACTGTCTGAACTGTGATAGGTTACGGTACGTTTGTGAACTGTTGGAGAAGACTTCGTTACTGTCAAATAAGGATACGCAGCAGGAAAGTCCTGATGGCTCATTTGGCAAGTAAGTTTGCAAATTATTTTCATTCAGTGTTTTCTTCAAGTTTTGAAATCAGATTTTATAGATACCTAATAGGCATTTAGTCAGTGACTAACTTTTGTGAATAGACCCTTTCACTAAATTTTCATTTTTCTGCCATTATACAGGTTGAGTTTTTTAAAGTGTTACAAAGCGATGTCTCGACAACGGTTTAAAATATTTTCAGGTACACTAAAAAAAATGTTTAGTAAAATTACAGTAAAAATTATTAGTTATGAATTGTCAGAAATAATACAAATATTCTGTAAAATACATAGTTATTCACACACACTATATGTCTACACAATTGTAAAAATAATACCAACTTTCATATTGATTTTTTTTAGTAATAAGTCCTTTACCGAACAAGGGTGCCAGACTGACTTTAGCATAGCCTTTGTAGAAGCGAAAGTGAGACAATTAGAAGAAGAGAACATAGAACTAAGCACGAAGTGTACTGAATTAGAAGACTGTGTTGAATTACTTAGGAACGAGTATGAAAAGTGTGAAGATTATTGGCAGGTAAGATATCGTATCGTCATACTTAAAGCGTCTGATTATTGTTTAGTTTTTCTATATTACCAGCCATCCAGCCAAATCCAGAAGTCAAACGAAAAAATTAGGTATATTATCTTAAAACATTAAGTCACTCAAAAGCACAAATCTTGCCAAGAGAGATAAAAAGTAAACCATTCCGTAGCGCTGCTTAAACATTAACGTTCAGATTCACTAAGAAGGTTTAATATTTAGTACTGGTTTAAATTAAGATCTTATAGTTGATCAGATATGTTTCGACAGGGAAACTTTGCGTTTTATAATATGCAGAGAAGAGATCAAAATTGCTGTAAATTTTAAAATCATGACTTTAAAAATTGATGTAATTTTTTTTAGTCTAAAGTTGACGACGAAAGGCAATTTTTCGAAGCAGAGCAAAAAATTAGTGGAGACAAATTAAATGAATTGCTTGAAAAAATGCGGGAGTATGAAGAACAGTATGCCAATCAGGTATGTTTCCCACTATTTATTTATTTTTATTAGGAAAAAAATTTAAAAAAAAACTGAATTTCTGATGTAGACATTTAAAGATGTGTATAATTTATTAAATACATCAAAATATTTCGTGCTTTTCTTTTAAAACTGACATAAGATTCATTGAAGCGCGCAAAAAACTTTTTCAGGATTTAGAAAACCAAAATGGCAATAATTGTATTTTTACAATAGTAAGTTAATAATTTTTGTTCATTTGTAAAAATTATAACGCTCAATGTGATTCCGCATTGTTTAAAATTTTTATTTAAATAAATTGTACTAGAAGGTGAGTTAACGCTGGTTAGCGTCTGTTTGCTGAGCTTGTTTTTTATATGCAGTAGTTAACACAGAGTGTTGGCTTAATATCTATCATAAGGATTAAAAGTAAAAAAGTAAAAAAAGTTTGTAGTTTAAAAATATATTTCAAATACTACGGCGCACTTACCTAATAAACTAACAAATAGTGTATAGTCCTCGTCAACTATAAGTCATATTCGTATAAAAACTGATTTTTTTTGTTTGGATATGCCGACTGTCCCAAATATCACCAGTATTTAGTCCAGGCGAATAGGCTTTCTGTACCGTTTAAATAAATAATAAAAGAAATTCGTTATTTGTACAAAATTATTGTTTAAATTTATTGCAAACAGCGTATTTAAATTAGCTTACACCTTTTTTCAGGCCTTTTGAACTTGCAAGGAAAACTAGAACAATACAGTAGTCGAATAGGTATAATTTAACATAAGCGCCCGGACTAAAATTCTTAGCGCGGCTGTAGATTTTTTGCTCGGGTATGCGAGTTATTTTATATAGGTTTGTTTTATAAATGATAACAATATCACTCACAGCTGATTATAATCCTAATCTCCGTAATTATCAAGCATGCCTTAACAACATACGGGCATGCTTTCCACAAGTTTCTCAGCATAGTCACTAGGCAAAGACCTCCAAATCTGCCGAGTGTGGCGTCTTGCGTGCTTCAGTGTTAATACACGATTTCTACTAAGCTTCCTCTTTATAGTAGCCCAAACATTCTCAATAGGATTGGGAGCCAGTACATATTTTTGTAGTGTTCTTCTGTAAGCGACCTTGCTTTCACTTATTCTCCGTTTTATTGTCATTACACTAATATCTATTCCGTTTTTCTTAAGAATTTCTTGTGCTTGATGCAGTTGTAATGTCGGATTTTTTTCAAATAATTTACAAATGATTGAATATTGCTTTTTAGTAGTCCTTTGAGTTGTACCCCTATCCTGAAAGTTATCAACGTTTTTCACTTATTATTAACGCATGACCCACATCCGTACGAACTCATCTGATTTTTTCATATAACGAGCCCGCTGCTGCAAAACTTGATTTTGGCCCCTTGGCGTGGGTACACAGAAAGACTGCTGCGAAACGTTTACAGTATGCACTACTCATATAACAAAACCAACGATTGCCATCACGGCTGTAACTAGACTGGCTCTTTACCGTTACTGCATATTAGCTTTCCCCGCCATCTATTAACTTTTAAAGGGGTTAGTCTAATCCCATTCAAACCTTCTAAGAACTTGAAGCAACGCTCGTATGTTAATGACTGTATGTTTTTGCTAATATCATATTGTCTCCTTTAGTACAGGCATATTCAACAGCTCGAAACGCAAATAGTATTGCACAAAATAGGAGTTTTAATGCTTATAAAAAAATTGTGTGTACATCGGAAAGTTCTTTTTTTAGAGGAAATAACTGAGCACCAGCAATGTTTGAAAAACCAAAATAATAGAGATTGTAGCTGATCTGAGAGCTCTTAACTACGTTTTTCAATTTTTAGGACTTGGTCGACAATCGTCTACCTCCGATTGTCGAAACCGACAATCTAGAGAAACAATTTACAGATCTAGAGCAAGAGTTTGAAGATTATCGAATGTACCACGAAAACGAACTGTATAAAAAAGACGAGGAAATCAGCATTTTGAAAGAAAAACTGACCGAGATAGCGTTGAAACAGCAAAAAATGCAAGAAGCATCTGTTCAGGCCGATGCGGACGCCGAGGAACAAAGAGTCCGTAATAAAATGAAGAATTTCACTAGTTACGTTATCGAAAGTACCTGTAGGTAAGTTTAAAATATTGTAAGGTAGAGTGGTCCTTTTTTAGTGCCAGCCTTTTTTTTTCGTGGCTATATGGGTCATTCTTTTACAAATCGTACGGATTTGGGCGAGAAAATTGATCAATTGTTAAAATGTCGCAAAATTTTTTTAGCATCTCTTCATTATTTGAGTCGACATGTGTATGGGGATTTTTTTTAAAATTATCTTCCGTTATGTTGTCTGTTAGTTATGTTATTTATAAATTTTAATAACGTTGTTTGTTTCTGTCACATTGTAAATTTATTATCTCTGGTTCTAATCATCGGATGAATACCGTTGTCTCGCCATTTTATTTATTGTTGTGTAGCCTTTCTGATTGCATGCTGAAAATAATTTTAGAAAATTGTTTAATAAACATTAACAACAAATTGTTTAAATACTTTTTTCATACTCGCCCCCACAGCTCTCTCTATTTTAAGGGGTAACTTTGGAATTTTAAATGAGATGATGTTCTTTCGCATACAATTTTTTTTTTGATTTGTTCTTTCGGTTACGGAATTGATTTATTAGGTTATAAAATAAAAAAATTATTTACCATTTCATTTCAACTTATTTATCGTCTTTTATGCTTGAGAAGTTGTTCGAAATGTCCCCCTTCAACTTCCAAAAATGTTCTCACTATTTTTACTAAATGAATTTCGTACCCGCTGTAACATTTCGGGTGTCACTAATAAGCAGGCAAAGCGGATTCGATCTTTCATATCATCTAAAGTTGTAGGTGCAGTCGCCATCACTTTGCCCTTTATAAAACCCCACAAGAAAAAGTCAATGGGGGTCAAATCCGGGGATCTAGCAGGCCAGTTGACTGGAGGAGGTCGTCCAATCCGCCTGTTTTCAAATATTTTATTCAAGTGATAATATTATTAGTTATTAAATAACATCATACATAGTATGATCAAAACATTATTTTCCAAATTATTTTTGTAGATCCGATGTTTCTTACACAAGCATTTTTTTTTCAGATATTCTGAAGAAATGTCGCCTCCTCAAAACGTCCCCAGTTTAGAATTTAACAGTCCAAATTGGGATAAAAGTACAGCTCGATTAGAAACGGAAGCATCTCCGGCGAGTTCTCTGCCGCAGCTGAATTGGAATTTCGCTACACAAAATAGTAAAGACTCGGCCTCATTGGGGGGAAATATAGTACCTTCTACCTCATCTAGTCAAACTTCAACACCTTGCAGGTGAGAAATATAACTAAATGTAGACAGTAACCCCGGGATTCACTAAAAAAGGTTGACTTAATACTCATCGAAGATCTATCCAATTTGAATTGAGAAAGATGACAGAAACCCATTTTACAACGGAGACGTAGAAATCAATTATGTCTCTCTCTCTCTCTCTCTCTCGTGTTGTTTCTCTCGCAATTTTTTTCTCTCTCATCTACACATGTCAATTTAAACTTAACTGTCAAATTGGACTGACTTAGCAATAATGAATCTGGCTGTA
This sequence comes from Philopedon plagiatum, assembly GCA_963971165.1. Taxonomy (NCBI): domain Eukaryota; kingdom Metazoa; phylum Arthropoda; class Insecta; order Coleoptera; family Curculionidae; genus Philopedon; species Philopedon plagiatum. Next base: position 140,149,986 of record OZ020190.1, on the reverse strand, counting down.
AAGTGAGGAAAATAAAATGAGGTATTATTTCTTTTTATTTATATTTATAGGCCAAAGAGGACACGAAAGCACGACAAAAATCTGTATAAAAAGAATACTCCAGAAAAAGAACCGAAAAAGACTGAATCGACTCCACAGCAACCTCCGTGTCCCAGTTATCAAAACATTAAAGGAGGTAAGAACATACATACATACATGTGTTTCTAAATGTCTGGTCAATATTTCAGTATATGATTTTTGTGCTAATTTTTGGCAAGAAACGTACGTCTTCAACTGCTTCATTTTCATGCTTGAAAGTCTGAATTTAAGTTATTAAAATTGTCACTTTTTTGCAGGTGAACAAACTGTTGTGTTACCGATTAGTGCATTTAATAATATTATGAGTAAGAAGAATTATTTAGAACAGAGAATGAGGCATCTTCAACTTTGCATGAAGCAGCAGCAGTATCATAACGAACAAACATTACAATGTGAGTATTAATAAATCTTTTTTCTACAACTGCTCTGAAAATACCGAAAAAACACTGCTAACTACAACTGAAAATCAATCATTTCAAACAGCAGGTGAAAACGTTTACGCACGCTGCAAGGAACAATTATTATACAACCAACTATTCGCCAGACCTAGCCTCCATACAATCTTAAACAAAAGTTTTGAAATCTAGTAGGCGGCAGTTTTGGCAGCAGTCATAATTTGAAAGCGGTCTCCTAGTTACCAATTCCATTTGTTTAATTATTGACGGCATTATCTCAATTGCCACCCAGAGAATCGACAAGTTTTAACTATATAGAATAAAAGTGACACTTCGTTCGACAATCGTCTCACTCGTGTAAAAAAAGTCATTTTCAAAACTTGTTATACAGTATACTAAAGGGTGATTTAGTTTAGATTTCCACATTAAAATCTTGAAAAATACATAGAGATTTTTTAAAAACCATGAACATTTTTTTTTTTTAGTTTACTACATTACAATTATCTGTAAAAGACGATGTCACGCAAATTTCCCATGTGTAGGGTTGCCATAAATCATCTGGCTCGTATCGAGACACAAGGCCTAGGGGGCGGGGGCTAAATGTTTTTTTAAAATTTTTACTTAGCTCTAAATACCAAAACATAAAGACAACTATATTAGGAACGAACATCTGTATAATAACTAATATTCCCGAAATCTAAATCAAAAAATTATTTAAGATTTGCCAGTTTTATATTTCCTCTATTTTCTTTAGAACCTGATCTTGGATGTACTTATAAAATTCTGCACATGATAATTTAAAATTATAGTGGCAGAATGACCTCAAGGGATTTAGCTAATAAATTATTTCTTTCTTCTGACCACCGGATGGAGATTAAGAAAAAAAATCGTTCGCAATTTGCGCTGCGCGCAGGGATTGCGAACAGGTATTTCCAAAGAATACCGACGCGACGCCACGCACAAATCCGCAAGATAGAGGTCTACTGCACCACGCTATTGTAGTGTATTATACGCAAAAGCTTTCTTTCCAAAAACCTTTCAAAATCACGTTTCTTCGTGCGTGTTCTTTTTAAAATTTAATTTAAAATACATACCTTGATAACGTCGATCGGGACTTTTGATACCTTGACATGAACTTCAGTAACGGCGACAGTCCCGATATATCGGGACGGTTGGTAACCCTATCCATGCGGCAAGTCGTAATCCGTTTGTCAAAATTTTCGATCACTCTGCGACACAAAGCAGGTTTGCTCACGTCAGTACCATGATACAATAAAAGGAAGATATGATACCAAACCGTGTCAAATTCGTCCGGGTTCGCGCATGGCGTCACGCTGTGAGTTATTTTTAAAATTTATAACGCGCAATATAGAGTTTAAGTTGGTTATAAACGATTTTATATAAATTCTATTGGCAATATACTTTGCCTCCTGCTCGTAATACAAATTTTAAAGCATATGACTTAAAATAATCATGTAAATAAAGGGATATATTAATTTAAAATAATATATATTGGTAAATTGCCTGCCAATTGCGTTCTATGTATTTATTTACCTGAAAAGAAAATGTAAGTAATTTTATAAAATAAAACTATGCCTAATAATTAAAATAATAATTTTTATTTAGAAGCATATTCTTATTAAAATACAGAGTCTTCCGAAAATAAATAAAATTATAAATAAGAATTTTGTTTGTTCCTATAATTTGTCAAATATTTTTTGCGGTGAATAAGATCTATATGTTTGCGACGGAAACATGTTTTTAGGGTAGTTTTACAAAAATATTTCAATTTATGAAATTAGGTAAAACAAGGAATTCTTTTTTTAAGAAAATAGCCTTTTTTCAGTCTCTTTGTCGTATTTTCTCGATTAAAGTCTATTGACTCGTTACGGTGGAGATTTTTAGCGATTTTATTGCTTGTTTTGTTACAGTAAACTTTTTCATTGAAGCGGGTTTGTACAAGCATTAAACACATTCGACATTCATGACATGACACAATTCATGCTTTAAATTACCTTCATAATCACTTTCGTTAAAATGTCTAGAACAGATTCTAGCATTTTTCACATTAGACTTATCTTCTCGTTTGCACATACGCTTCCAAACACTTTGTGTTTCTTTGTCTTTGGTGGAGCTGAAAACTTTAATATCGGGCATAAAGCCCCTTGCATTGATTGTCCACATCACAACCATACACAGCACACCTCATTTTCACTTCTAAACTCTTAAAAGTGATATAAAAACACCAAAAAATAACTTTAAAACACAACGCGATCTTAACAAAGACGTGTTTCGTTTACAAAATATGACGGAATTACTCACAGCGTGACGTTCATGGCCACGCCTACCTGCGCGGTGTCATATCCTCTTTTATTTGTATAACCAAATCAAGCATTCCCTTATTGGAGTTTATAGATATATATTTTTCAGACTACTGGCAACAATTTAGAGGCGAGCGATCAGAACTGCATGCCAAACTAAAGTTTCTACAGGAGAAGCTGGACCAGCAAATGCGCATTTGCAACGAACAACTGGAAAAGCTTCAGCGGAACGACTTGTTCGTGAAAGATTTGTACGTGGAAAACGCTTATCTCTTCGCGAACGTAGAACGACTGGAAAAGCAGTGCAGAATGCTCGCGCAGGTGAACAATTGTTCTAGTTCGGTGTAAAATGGACTTAATGGCGGATCTCCATGAAATTCGCGTGTTGTGTAGCTCCAAAAAATGTTGTAATTTAAATATACAGTGTGACCAGTAAAGTCCGCATCATATAGGATTTTTTTATTAGTAGCTTTTTTCGAAATTTGACTTTGGCATCAATTTCTGCTTCAATCGTGATGAAAATTAACCAAAAAAATAGTGGTCACGTGATTCGTATTATCTGCCAAATTTTAATTTTTTCCAAAAAAAAAATCAAAAGTGGGGTTATTTCTCAAAATATCGAAAAAAGTTATTAGAAAAAGTTTTTCTAAATGCAATTTTTAGCCCATATGCAAAATTTCAGCTGCATAAGATAATTTTGATTTTTTGTCCATTTTTTTTAACACGTTAACGACCAGCGCTAAATTTTAAAACTTTACTTCTGGACCAGGGTACTTTTTTGTTAAATTTTGATAAAAGGAGGTTTAATAATTTTTTTTTCAAAAATAATTTGTTTTGGAAAAGGTTTTAACAAAAAAAAAACATGTGTACCAAATGGGTACACGCGGTCTGATATAAAAAATATATTGGTTAAGTTTACCACAGACCATGTGTCCCATATTGGGTCACAGCCAAAACGTTTATTTTACATTTTATTTAAAAAAAAATAAACCAGTAAATTCCATTATAAGGTAACATTACATTCTAAGCATAAAAAAATACAAGTACAACGTTATTATCTACTTACGAGGTCTGATTTTAGAAATATATTGGTTAAGTTTACCACAGACCATGTGTTCCATTATGGGTCACAGCCAAAACGTTTATTTTAAAAAAATAAACAAGTAAATTCCATTATACATTACATTCTAAACATACAAAAATTACAAGTACCACGTTATTATCTAGTTAGCAAAAGAAGTATGGCGTTCGAAAAAACAACTTACACACATATACATATATGTACTATAATATATAACAAAATAAATTTATTTTTCCCAACCCAAAGTCATTCTTTATTTCCCAGGGACCAGACCTACTAAACGCCAGATTTAAATACACTGAAGCTGCGTCCCTGTCAGATCCACACGACTTAAAACATGAACATTGACTGTGCCCAAATAGGGTCACGCGGTCTGTGCAGAAACCAGGGTGCGCACCAATATGGTGCACATGGTCGTTAACGTGTTAAATTGCACCACTGTTGCAAAATAAGACTCAACGCAACCTACATAAAACTTCTTAGTTTTGACAATGCTTTATTCCAGACACATTTTCTTTAAAGTAGCGCCATGTTAAATGTGTGTTTTTCTACAAAATCCAAATAGGGCTATTAAAATTTGGTCACATGTGATGCAAAGTTTATTTGTTTTTGACCCTGTATAAGGTAACTTAATAAAATAACCATTTTTGAAAACGAAGTTCGTGTCTAAAAGTAATACACATGATAATTAAGACAAACAAGTACTCAGCGTCATCAGTAAATAGTTTGTTATTGTTATTAATTAAAAAGGTTGAATTTTAAATGCGTTTAATTTTCATATTATGATTTTTTTATTAGAAAATTTGACTTTTCAATTAAACTATTTTCCTAATATTAAGGTGTATTACTTTTAGACACAAACTACGTTTTCAAAAATAGTTATTTTATGAAGTTACCTTATACAGGGCCAAAAACAAATAAACTTTGCATCACATGTGACCAAATTTTAATAGCCCTATTTGGATTTTGTAGAAAAACACATTTAATATGGCGCTACTTTAAAGAAAATGTGTCTGGAATAAAGCATTGTCAAAACTAAGAAGTTTTATGTAGGTTGCGTTGAGTTTTATTTTGCAACAGTGGTGCAATTTACAAAAAAATGGGCAAAAAATCAAAATTATCTTATGCAGCTGAAATTTTGCATATGGGCTAAAAATTGCATTCAGAAAAGCTTTTTCTAATAACTTTTTTCGATATTTTGAGAAACAACCCCACTTTTGATTTTTTTTTGGAAAAAATTTAAATTTGGCAGATAATACGAAACACGAGACTACTATTTTTTTGGTTAATTTTCATCTCGATCGAAGCAGAAATTGATGCAAAGTCAAATTTCGAATAAAAAATGATAAATCTGGTCTAAATATGTCTAATTAGTCAATTTAAACCTAAATAAATGCGGAGTCCTAATGTGGCTAGTGAAAAGTTAAGAGTAAAAATCGTAATTTTGCTCTTAATTTTTTCATTTCCATTGTATATCTTAAGCACACTACAACAAAATAATTACAATAATTTCTTTTACTAAATAATTTCAAAAATTATTGCAAAAGAATTATTGCGGTTTGTCTTAATGCTATCTTGATATTTCTCTAAAAGTTAAAAATACATCCAAAATAGTTAGTTCAAAAGTAACAAATTTCATAATTTTTTTGGGAAATTTTCACGACGTCCCGCTGATGGCACACTACAGGTCAAACGATGTCTACGGTGGTTTAAGTGACATGGATCAACAGAGACATCATTATTTCTGTTGATATAATCCTATTCACAAGCTGTATATCTCTGTTCCTACTTACAGGACCCGTACCAAATTTAGGGGTTTTAATAGTGAGCCCACTGGAAATGTTTTGGTAAAGAAAAAAACATTTTGTAATTTGCGAAAAAAAGTTAAATTTTTAGTGAGCCCCTCCTAAGAAAAAAAAAATGAACAAGTCTAGGTATTTTATTTATTATTTTTTCTAAACAAATTTTACATTATTTTGTCGACAGTTTTTAAATTTTGAGAGAAAAGAATGTGTTAGTAGAAAGTTATAGTCATTTGAATTTTTTTACACCTAAAATATAATTTTAAAAAAATTCAAATGACTATAACTTTCTACTAAAATGCATTTTTTCTCTCAAAATTTAAAAACTGCCGACGAAAAGATGTAAAATTTTTTTAGAAAAAATAAATAAAATATCTAGACCTGTTCATTTTTTTCTTAGGAGGGGCACACCAAAAATTTAACTTTTTTTCGCAAATTACAAAATGTTTTTTTCTTTACCAAAACATTTCCAGTGGGCTCACTATTAAAACCCCTAAATTTGGTAAGGGTCCTGTAAGTAGGAACAGAGATATACAACTTTGAAATTTCACCAGCGCCCACTGGTTCTTTCACTGATCGCACTTGTGACTGAAAAATCAAATAAAAACAATTAAGTGCCGTATTTTGGTTAGTCAAGCTTGATGCTATTGACAGGCCAACAGTGGTTTAAACTGTTGCCCATCGATTGATGGGAATTTGAGCTACCAATCATTACTGTCATACCGGTCTAGTTTTGAATTGTTTCGCCTTTAAGGGTTGGTAGAAAATCAAATATTTTTTAACAATTACATATGTTGCAACAAAATAAATACAACACTATCGATTTCCAAAATTAAAATACCCAAATATGAGTGTATAAAACCCTACCCAGAGACGAAGCATGGTAAAAATATCAAAAAACCTAATAAAAGGAACTATAAAACTAGAAAATTCTCCTAGTTACCATTACTAATTTCTGTCATCTTTCAAAAAAACAAGCAAATTGATGAATATTTGTCAAAACGTGTCTCATATTATCTGATTTGGATAACTCTTGACATAAATTAGGAAACGCAGTACAAATATTTTGTATGTAGGCTATTTATGATTATTATTACCTATAACTATGTAAATACCTTTTTGGTGGTGTAAAAAAGCAGGATATAATATATTGTACAATTTTGATGGATGTCTGTAAATATGTCTTTATAGGGTAGTACAGTATTCAAAATATGTATTAAATTTATAGAATTATAAAAAAAAAATTTGAATAGGTATTCTCACATTTCTCGGTAACAAGAGTAAAGTATAAGACGAAATACAGGGTGTCCGAAAAGTCTTGGTGTGGGCAAATATATTTGCTCTTAGTAAAGATAGAGACAGCAGATTTTAGGTGTATCTTATTTGTTAATTGTTTTGTGTAATTTAACTTTTCAATCCCCTTGTAGGGGTGTCAATCCCGACTGATTTTCTTGATCCCGGAATTTTCGAGATTTTGTCGTCTAATCCTGGGATTTCTCCTGAAGTTTTTTTAAGGAATTCAAATATTAAAATTTTTAATTATTAAGTTTAAACATACAAATGAACTAAAAATAACCCAAACGACTCTAAATACAATAAATAAATATGTATTAATTTATGCCGCAAAAATATTAGGGCGTCCACAGTTTCGTCTTTCAGGGTAGAACGTATTTTGTTGCAGAAAACTCTTGCGGAAGAGAACCGTCTCTCGGGTTCTATTCTTGTGGGCTGAATGGTTACTAGGAATGTGGTACCTACCTCATTTTAAAGGTCTTTAAAAAAACATTTTACAGCATACCCGATGTCCGTAGCTTAATTGGCTTTTAAATGGAAAGCCTTTAAAATTTAGAAATCGTGAAAAAAAATTTAAATACCTTTATTTCTCTTATTACTTTAAAAGTTATTCAAAATAACCACCATGCAGTGCCGGCTTATGAAATTTCAAACTTGTATATTTCTGTTCCTACTTTCAGGACCCGTACCAAATTTAGGGGTTTTTATAGTGAGCCCCCTGGGAATGTTTTTGTAAAGAAAAAAAAAAGCATTTTGTAATTTGCGAAAAAAAGTTGAATTTTTTTAGCCCCCCCTGGGAAAAACAGTGAACGCGTTTAGGTATTTTATTTATTATTTTTTCTACACAAATTTTACATCATTTTGTCGACGATTCTTAAATTTTAAGAGAAAGAAAAGTTATAGTCATTTGATTTTTAAAAAAATTATATTTTAGGTTTAAAAAAATTCAAATGACTATAACTTTCTACAAACATATTTTTTTGTTTTAAAATTTAAAAACTCTCCACAAAATAATGTAAAAGTTGTTTAGAAAAAATAATAAATAAAATACCTAAACGCGTTCATTGTTTTTCCCAGGGGGGGCTAAAAAAAATTCAACTTTTTTTCGCAAATTTCAAAATGTTTTTTTTCTTTACCAAAACATTCCCAGGGGGCTCGCTATTAAAAACCCTAAATTCGGTACGGGTCCTGTAAGTAGGAACAGAGATATACAACTTTGAAATTTCATAAGCCGCCACTGCCACCATGAACTTCTTGGCAGTAATAAACTCGATTTTGGGAGAATGGCAGGTGTTACTTCTTGGCAGATTTCCAAAATCGAGTTTATTACTGCCAAGAAATTCATGGTGATCATTTTGAACAACTTTTAAAGTAATAAGGGAAATAAAGGTATTTAAATTTTTAATTTTTTTTTCACGATTTTTAATTGTTAAAGACTTGCCATTTAAAAACGATTTAAGATAGGGACGTCGGGCTTGCCGTAAAATGTTTCTTTTTTAAATACCTTTAAAATGAAGTACCACATGGCATAGGGTTGCAAAAATGTTTGATCTTAACTCCCTAGCGTCACCCTTCAAGGGGGTTGAAAAAGTTAAATTACATAAAATGTAGATTTATTAACCAATAAGATACACCTAAAATTTGATGTCTATCTTTACTAATAGCAAATATATGTATACTCAACCTTTTCGAAAACCCTATATATTCAAAATAATTCTAGAAATATTAGTAGACTCTAAAATGTTACTTCTGGACACTATTGGCCACTCAAATTAAGGAAGCTGCACTCGGCTGATTTTTAACGAGGAAGAAGGGCTCAATAGACGACAAAATTGACAAAGATGCGAAATAACACAATAATGAAGACAAAGACGAAACGACAACATTCCTTGTTTTAGTAGTTAGCAAATCGGCTGGAGAGGACGCCACGTTCTTAATTTGAGTCGCCAATAATAGTCTATAAGTAGACTCTACTAAAATTTAAACTAATATGCCTAATATTATTGATTATTGATTTATATAAGAAAAAAATATTTCCTGATAATTTAAATTCGTGTACTCTAGTACCGTATTATAGAAAACTAATTGATCTTATTATTGTATAGCAAACTCGTGTGTTTTTACTGAAAGTTTTCATTTCAAAATCTTTAGTTGTAGTAGGTTTTTAAAATGACATATTTTAAGGTACTATATACTAATACTTATTTACGGTCCTCATATTTTATGGGAAGTTTTTGTTATGAAGGTTATTTACTAATTTTCTGAAAATTTAACAATACAATTTTTTTCTGTATAGGTTTTTTTGGGGCTGGAACTATGTAGATCTGAAACATTGTCAAAATAGAATACCTTATTGAATCATGATTTTGTTATTAATTATTTGTATTTATAGGTACTTATTAAATTTCTAGGATAAGTTTAAGGTTGGTTCCAAAGATTGTTGAATTATTATGTAATTTATATTATACAGATTTTTGATAGTCCCTCGCTCCCCAGGATAGAAAAAAAATCTGGCAGATTTACTTTTAGGGAGAATTCCAAAGTAAAAGTTTTTTATTCTGTGGAAGAGCGAGTCTAAAGTTGGCGAATCAGTTGAATTGTTTTGTATTTGTTAGTTCTTTATTTTTCTTACTAATGAAAGGTCGAGCTGATCAAGAAAACATGTTATCTATAAACTATTGTTATTAGAAAGTGTCATATCGAGTGAGTTTAGAAATATACTTGTTTTTTTTTATTAGAGTTTGAAGTTTCATTGCAGCCTATCCACCACACGCCTAAAAAAGTGACTAAATGATTAATGGATACACAATGAAAAAACTAGGTCAAGTCTCGCAATCGTTTTACCCGATTTTGACCGGAAATAGATCTTAAGTGTCGTAATGATTTTTAACCAGTGTCTATTATAGTAAAATAACACGTATGTTATCAAACTAAATTGTAAACAAAATTATACCTAGTCCAATAAAAATGAGCAAGGTTTGTTAATCTGCAATAAATAGCTATTTAACTACTGGGAGCAGAGAGGTTCGGCGCGTTTTTATAAAGTACAAAATGAGCTGTATATTCAAATGTAGATATATAATTTAAGAGGGTTAACACTGGATATTCTAGAAACATTTTTACAGAAAAAATAAGTTAAAATTTCCAAAAATAATTGCGTTTTAGCCCGGCACACCCCAAGTTTAGGGACATAAATTTTGAATTCATATTTAAAATGTCTTGGCTAGAATTCATATAACAAGTGCAAGCTATTTTTGTTAATTTCCAGTGACTATTTTGCTGTAAAAGTCTCTAAAACGCCCAATGCGGACCATCTTAAATTTGTATTAAAACCACGTATTACTGCACCTAGCCGTGGGCGGGCCATCCACTGTACTGGGCTAATCCACCAGTGGATCTGCAACGGTACTGCGCCCTGTACTGTAATGCCGCTCATGGCCTATGAGAGGCATTACTTACATTCCATGGGCCGCCGCGCTGCGGCAAAGAGGACATGCCCGGTATACAATCCGCTGGGTTTGCCGCCTTTCGGGCCCGACGCGGCTTTCGGAAAGTAAACAGTTTACTTTCTACGACCAGCGAGTAAGCACAGAAGATGCCAAATGAGATTTTGGCGAAACGTCTGCAAGTTTCAAGTAGAAACGAATCAAACGAACGGATGTATTCCCGGATTAACCACGACACATATTTCTCCATCCGTGAAACCCTACGTACTTCCATATATATATATATATATATATATATATATATATATATATATATATATATATATATATATATATATATATATATATATATGGATGTATGTATGTATGTAGTGTACATAACATAAACTTGATCTAAATCTAATGACATAAATTATAAAATGACATTTACCTACTACTATTACTACTTATTAAAGTTGTGAAATGAAAAACCTATGAGTGGTTAATTGTCTCACCCGGTACATTTGGTTTTAATAAATTCATTGCCATTTTTAAAGCTTCTACATTGCTAGGTTTAGTTAAATATACATGATTTTTATTTATTTGATTTTTTAGTTTTATATAAACGCCTTTGTGGTGTAATACATTGGTGGATGGAGTTGGAGTTTTAGAAGAAAGTGACACATTTTTTTGAGCAGCTTGCTTTCTAATTGCTAATACAGTTGGTTGAATCAGTGTAACCAATCTTTTTGCAGCCTCGAGTTCCTCCATCGAACCAATATCACCTATTATCTGCTTAAGTAATAATATCAGTTTTTCTTTTTCTACTGTCAATATTTCCTCAGAACCCACTTTGATTTTCGTATTATTCAGTGCTCTAACTATAGCCTCTTCTTCGTTTTTTAAATTATCTGATTCATTAATCATTAGATCTGTACTTTCTTCAGCCTCTAAGTCAGTGTCATGTCCAATATGAGTTTTTATCCAAACTACGTTACATTTGTTATTATTGAAAACTGTCAATTTTAATTGTGAAGGACAAAAGCCATTAATTTTACAAGATCCTTGACATTTTAGGCGACGAATACCTTTACCTCTTGATTTATAGACTCCAGACCGGTGACACTTGTAATATATTATTTTACTTGAATTTTTACCATACGAAGTTCCATTTTTAACAAATATAGAATTTTTTTTTTCCTCGTCAGTTTTCCATTGAACAAACTCTTGAAGGGAAAAAGTTTAAGACCTCTGAGCTAACAGGCAAATCATGCACCAGTGTAAAATGTTCTATAAGCTGTGTTCCGGAGAATTTCTTGTATGTACACAATGGGCACTTTTTTATAAAACAACTCTGTTTTCTCTCTATATTTGTAGCTTGATGTTTTTTTTGATGGTATTTAAAATTTCCTAAATGTGAAAATTTTTTTTTACATAGCTCACATTGGAATTTATAAGTTTTTTTTTCCAGCAAATTATTCTTGTTTTCTAAAATTAATAAAAAAGATTTATACACATACAAGAAAATATTATTTCCTAATTTTTCTATGACAAGGTAATAATATGCACGTTAAGCATATGTAACTCAATAATAAAAATAAAGCAGCAACATGATGCTGAAATGAAACTAGAGAAAACTAAAATTAAAAATATCTTCACCATTATGTCATATTCCTGCAGAACGCGTGCATAACAACTCGACGGGAATAATGAAACCATATAATAACATGGATGTGATGTGATATTCTTCTGAAATTTTAGCATTTTCAAAGAACAAAATATGATGCCGCAGTTCCTGAAATTTTAGATGTGTCGTATCTCAGTTCCTACGCATGGGACCCACACCAAATCATAGGATGTTACTATTGGGTACTCTAGAAACATTTTCATAAAAAAATATTTAATTTCAAAATTTAATTCTTTGGGCTGCTTCTGCTTCACCTGAGATCTGAGAAAGTTGTGAAGAAAATTTTACTTACCATATTTTTTCATAAAGTATATCAAATTTTATCGACAAATTCCAAATTTGGTAAAAATATTCTACTTTTCCTTAAGAAATGACATTTTAAATTATTTCTTATACAAAATATTTTAGGGTAAAAATTTGAAAATCTAATTAATTTCAGGATATTTGAGGTAATTCAATGAAATTTGAATTTTGTCAATAAAATCTGATAAAATTTATGAAAAAAACATAAAAGCAAAATTTTCTTCAAAACTTTCTAAGATCTCGGGTGAAGCGGCCCAAAAAATTAACTTTTTTTGCAAATTTCAAAATTAAATATTTTTTCACGAAAATGATTGTAGAGTACCCAACAATAACAACTTATAATTTGGCGTGGGTCCCATGCGTAGAAACTGAGATACGACAAACTAAAATTCCAGGAGCCACCACTGATATGATGTGTAGGTATGTCGTCGCAGAAAAACTCTAGTGTTAACATAAAACTCTCAAGAAAGATCCATTTCTCACTCTGATAAATTGTGATACTTGCTCAGTTACTCACCAACTTTGATCATCGTGAAAATAGCTTCATTTTATGCTTAAAAAATATAAACTAATGTTTATTACCTTTATGAAACCGAGTGACATGCTTTGTAAAATTTCCATATGTGGAAAATGTTTTTGAACAATCCCTACAAAACGCCGAAACCTTCTTAAGTTTTTTGGGTGCAATTTCATTTTCTTTTCCTAAAAATAGAATAAAAAGTATTATTTAAGAAATAGCACTACTGAGAAACTGGTAATATTAGAGCTTATCAAATTCGCTATGCCAACGTACGAAAACAATGCCAAAACTTACCAGGGTGGAATTTCTTTGCATGGGCTCTCAAATTTGAACATTTTGAAAAATTTTTGTTGCACACATTGCAAACGGTGTTGCTCGACATAGCAGTGCGGACCACAAAACATACCACCAAAAACATACCACTATATGCGGACAAACAGAGCAAGGAACAGAGTGGACAATGAGCAACGAGGAATACTTAAACCAAAACTCAAAACCAGAGTAAAAACTAAAAAGTTAGGTTGGTTCATAAACTTCTTAAATTTTACGAAATCCGTGGGTTGGTTATATTATAAGATTAACTCATGTAGTAATATACGTATGGATTAACCACAGAACAGGGGATTAACCAAAGAAAATAAAGGATTAACCTTGTCTAAGGGATTAACTATTAACTTGACAAAGGGACAGAAGCTTCAGCTGTCTACGCATGCGGAAGCCCGGGATAAAAGATTGCCTTTCCTTGTCTAAGATTGCACCCATCACCCATCCCCTACATGATACAAATACGGCGCGGGTAGGCGTGGCCATTTACGTCACGCCGTGACTAATTCCGCGATATTTTGTAAACGAAACAGATCTTTTTTAAGATCGCGTTGTGTTTTCAACTATTTTTTGGTGTTTTTATATTACTTTTAGGAGTTTAAAAGTAAAAATGGGATGTGCTGTGTATGGTTGTGATGTGGGCAGTCAATCAATCAATGTATGTATTTATCCCTTTATTTATATGCTTAGTTTAAATCATATATATATATATATATATATATATATATATATATATATATATATATATATATATATATATATATATATATATATATATATATATATATATATATATATATATATATATATATATATATATATATATAAGTCTACAATGGTATCTATTTCACATTGTTTTCAAAAATAGTCTTCCCCCATATCCGGTGTAATACTCTTTAATCTATATAAACAGTTAAAGTTGGCTGGACTCATGCTAGACTAATATTTCTAATGGTTGATATGGTGCTTCCCAAAGTTGTTTATTTATGTTAGTTACGCAAAACGTACTTTCAAACAATACTGTTGCAAACTTTTTTTGAACTTCAGTGATAAATAATACAGAAAATTCGGTTCTTGTGGATAAACAGATAAAAAAAGGAATTGTTGTGATAAGCAATTCAAATAACTGTGTATTTAATTTGTATGTTAACAAGAAATATTAATACTTAAATTTTGTTAAAAATATTTATATGCAGGTCTATATAGTTGTTGAGTAAATATAATAAATAATTTTTAGTTGTTTTATTTCCTAAAACGAGAGGGCGGTAAAAACAACTTACCGCCCGGAAAGCCGGGAAGTAAGTTGAATTTACCGCCCGATCGTGCAGAATAGTATATTCTGTAACAAGGTTAGAATGAAAAACTTGATACGAGTGGAAAATTCCGAACGCGAGCGCTAGCGAGCGTAAGGAACCACGAGTATTGAGTTTTTTCATTCTAACTGAGTAACAGACTATATTTTCTCCACGACCAGAAAGTATGAATCAAATTAATGAATGTCAAATTCTATATCTGATTCATTCGATTTTTCACTCATTATTTCACTCATTATTTCATTGAAGCTTTTCTGATAAAAATTATGACGCCGCCACTATTTGCATCTGTCACTGACAATTTTGAAATCCACGGCAATCTATGTCGTTTGGTTCGATTACAGAATATTCATACCGTACCTTGTTATTGAATGAAAATACATGCGAAACACATAAGAAGTAAGTGTTTCAGAATAAATATTCTAACTCAAGAGTAAGAATGTATATGTTCTATTATTAAAAATGATTTCGGAATTTCTACATTCTTTAATAGTTGTGGAGAAAAGTATTTTACTAATCTCTGACTGAGGCAATTTAAGCGGTAACAAGGCTGCCAACATCTTCTAAAATCAAGTAAATCCTCCAAATCCGCTGCTGCTGCCTGAGGGTACCATTTATGAAGAATGAGCCTAATGAAAAGTGGATAATCTATTTATTTTTCATTCTCCCCCCTTTCGGTCCTAGCAGGGCGAGCGAAAGCGAAAGTAAAACATGCTAGTAGCATGATTCACTTTCGCTAGGTGACGAAAGTAAAACATGCTAGGTTTGAATGTACGTGTTTTAAGAAATCGAGAGGGGAGAATGAAAAGTTTAATACATTACACGCTTCAAAAGCCCTTTCAGGAGCTCGGTGTGTTTAAATAGCCGAGGCGAAGCGTAGCGTAGCCTCGGCTATTTAAACATACCTCGCACCTAAAAGTAAACTTTCGCAGCTTGTAATGTAGATAACTATTTAGAGAGCTGTGATAATAAATTACAGTTTTTTGAGTTTTGATCCGGTTGATCCGAATCGATGATAATCGCCCATTACTAGCATGATGGAGACATGAAGCAATCGCTTCATTTAACGAACGGATCCAAGTATACCATTATTATACGCATGAGACAAAGAGAGAGTGATGTTTCAGACCTTAGACAAGGGACAGAGAGTTTTAGTCCTTAGACGAGGATGTCCCTGTCAAAAGTCAAAACGGTCACAACCTTAGACAAGGAGTCACAACAGTTTCTATTCCTAACCTAAAAGTACACGTCAGACTTATTGACAAAGCAAAAATTTCAGTGTGGGGAAATTTTCAAGTTATTTACTTATTAGTGAGAAAATTGGCTCTTCGCTATCAAACTGGCATCGTCCAAGATGAGGCGATCTCACGCAGGCAATTACTATGAGCCGTTACCCCAAGACAACAACGAAATCGAACACGAAAATGAACGTATGGCTCAAGAACTGTCCGAAAAAATTGGAGTTCTAAAATCTTTGTCTATAGACATAGGAAACGAAGTAAAATATCAAGACAAATTACTTAGAGATGTAGATGATGATATGGACAGAACAGGAGGATTTCTCGGAAAGACAATGGGAAGAGTGATAAAGTTAACCAAGGGGTCTCACAATTACATCATATTGTATTTATTTATATTTGCTATAACTGTGTTCTTTATTCTTTATTTTGTGTTAAAGTTTAGGTAGGTTTCTATGCAATATAGCCAAAGAATCTTATAAGTTACGAGGCACATTCTTTTTCATATCGGACACAAATTAATTATTCAGATGTTCGTCAGTTTAAAAGTAACTTGTAAATAAGTGCCTCCAGTTTTTTTTTTGTGTTATTAGCACAGATTACGCAAGCTCCACAAAATCTTTTTATTACATAATATATCTAGACCCCTTCGTGGGAATTATGACTGTTTATTAAAAAATTAGTCATTTCCACATTAGAAACAGCCAAAATTACACAAACACATCAAAATATGGTAAAAGTCTCATTTTCTGCCTCAAACAAGATTTTGTTACCAAAACTTTTGGCATATTAAAATTTGATTATCATTTGATTCTGATACAAGAAACAATTGCCGACTCAAATTAAGAACGTGGCGTCCTCTTCAGCCGATTTGGTAACTACTACAATGGGGAATATTTTCGTTTCGTCTTTGTCTTCATTATCGTGTTATTTGGCATCCTCTTCAATTTTCTCGTCAAGTAAGCCCTGCTTTCCTGTTAAAAGTCAGCTGATTGCAAGCTGGCTTTCTTAATTTGAGTCACCAATAGACCCATCACAAGGTGATATTTTTAAGTTAGATGTAGACTGGGATTGATTTGAATAAATACAATTTATTGTTAATGTATTATTATGATTAATTTCAGTAGTTCAATATTTATTGTATTGTTAAACAGCTTTATATTTGTTTAAAAATATGACTAAATTTAGTCTCTATAAAATGACTATTGTGTAAAAAACAATAAATTAATGTTACATTAGCTTAGTGAGTTTACATTAGGGTTGCCAGATCCAACGTCTTTAAAATCGGGTATAATCGTTTAAAAGCTGTTTAGAAATCAGGACTTGTGGCAAAAACCGGGACGCTATTTTTTTGCACTAGAATTCAATAAATAATAAACAAAAATATACATTTTTTATGAAATTCAAATGTAAAAAATATGGTATATGCTCTAAAAACTATTATGTTTCTTAGAAAATTTTAAAAGTCGGGACAAATCGCGTCCCGAGTTGAAGCGTGTCGGGACGCGGGACATACCCTTTGAAATCGGGACGTCTGGCAACCTTAGTTTACATGTGTATAAAAAAATAGATTAATTTTTACTTTAATTTTCAACTTCAGATAAATTCTTTGATTCATATCACTATATTACTTTCAGATCCAAAATTGAGAGTTATGGATAAGTACACAGATACATAAGTCTGAATTAGTAATAGAAGTTTTTTAATTTCTTTATCAATTGTAGCAATTTATTTTTTAATTACTTAATTTTTCTAGAAAGTGAACCCATCTTGACCTTCTAAGCATTTATTTTACAAAAAATCAATATTAGTGTTATTCTGTTATTCCTATAGTTGCGGAAATAAATATATTTTTATAGCCAACTATTGTTTTTATTCCTAGCTGATTTTAGTTACTAGCCTAAATACTGTGAAGGGGGCGTCTGAAGGGAAGGAAAATTTATTGAGACGGGATTTAGAGGATTGGAGATTGGGATAAGGAAAAACATCTGCAGGCAATTGGTTACACAATCTGGAGACCCTAGGTATGAATGAGCGAGAGAAGTGGGATGTTCTAGGCTTTTGTAGCTGGACAGTAAAGATGCATATGTAACGCGCCTCTTGGTGTGTTAGAACAGTCAAGGGGGGAATTATAGCGGCTAGTTCTTCAGAGCAAAATTCGTCGGAGTCTCGGTAGAAAAGCGATAAATCCCCAACAGCGCGGCTATGAGCGAGAGAAGGGAATTTTCTTGTGATGACTGGGTCAAATGACTATCTTTTGGATAAAATCAAGGATGTTAAGTTTCGAAGGTGATGACGCTCCCTAGATGTAGGAACAGTACTCCAGGTTGTCTTATTTGGAAAACAAATACATATTATGTAAGTTGGAAGGGGAGAAAACTTGTTAGTAAGATTATATGGCGATTATAGGTGTTGTAAAATACCTTCCTGTATATTGATATACATTTAAGTCTTGGAAATTTCTTGTATCATACTTAAAAACGATGCGAAAATAAAACAACTTTAATTATTTTATTTATTTATTAAGTAGGTATAATCATAATAGGTACATGTTGTGGAAAACTTCAATCATATTTCTAAACATTACTGAAATTTGGCAAAAATCAACAAACTCAAATGGTCCCAAATATGGGAATAAATATAAAAATCTTTATTTTCGTCACAATATCCTATATAATGTAGCACCAATAATACAGAAAATATACATCATAAAATATGAAAATATCAACAAAAGATAAAAGAGAAGAACTTATACTTAGGCCAATTTTTTTATTGTTACAAGAAGTATTTTTTTATAAACAGGGAAAAACAGGTATAGATAAAGTACATACACAAGACATACGGCTAGTACTAGCATGTTCCGGTGGAAAATGCTACCACGCAATTTTTAACTTTGCATTGATGAGCTCTGGGCACATCAGACACGGAGCACATGAAGCTTAGGGTGCAGCTTTAATCTTGTGCAGTTCGCAATATCACAAGGTCCGGACCTAGAATTATTTGAATATTTTACATAAAATTTCAAATAAACTTTATTTGCGTAGTCACAAAAAAAAACATTTGTGTGCATGCATACACACAAACGCGGGGGAAACTATTCTTAGAACTGAAATTTTAACAAAATGGGATGTCTGTGAATTAAAAGTCGAATTTTTCCAGGTCGATTACAGTACTTAACGTAACTGTCAAACGACAAATGACGACAGCCCTACTGCGCTTGAAAATAGTCCCAGAATCTTGCGTTACTGCGCATAATTAAAGTTACATGCGAACGGAATTCTGTAAGCCGGAAAAAGCCCATGTTTGGGGTTTTTTGATTGATTGGAGACTTGTTATATTTTTCTAATGGGTGGAATTCTGTGGGCGACACAGAGTAACAAGTCCGTGTAGTGTGTTGACACGACATTGAGATTCGCTTAGATCTGTCTACATCAAGGCTGCTCAACCCCAGGCCCGCGGGCCACAGTGTGGCCCGCGAATGAATTTTAAGTGGCCCGCGCAAGTATGGTTTAAGTTTAAAAATACGCACCAAATTCAAAAATCCCGCCGCGCACAGTACATCCCGATTCAAACTTTATGACCTCTCTGAAGTTAGCTGTCAGTTCGCTACGCGCAGCGCGGGGAGTGATACCCCACCCCCGCGT